>CANTUR010001692.1:0-90335 GCA_947683625.1 Mallotus nudiflorus | reverse complement strand
TTTTCTAAGACTGCTAACCTGTGCATGGACTCGCCTTTTTCCTCACTACTGATAGCCCAGGTTGAGTAAATTGTGATTCAGACCCCTCAAAGAATCCTTTCTCTGCAGTCCATGAGAGCTTCCTTGAGCCTTACTGTCCATTTTCTTGATTGGAAGATTCCCTGAAGTCATCCCTCCTCTAGCACTAAAAGATCCACAAATTAATCACTCCGTTGTTGCTCTTCTCTATTGCCGGAGGCCATGGTTTTCTAACATTGGGGTCATCTCCAAGCATCCTCAATTTCATAGAGTACCTGTCTCTGGCATGGTACAACTCAATTCTATGGTCTCTCTACCGCCTCTATGTCCTCCTTAATATACTGTAGATCAGTCCGTACCTATAAAAGAAAAATTGATATCCAATATCCATCAATATCTCGACTAATGCAATTTTTTCAAAGGATATGGCAATTAACAAGCACGAAAACAGTTAATAAAGCCAATATTACAGAAACAGGAATACAAAGCCAAGCAGCTAAGACTTCATTAGGTAAGACCATATGATTTAATGGACAAACAGTAAATGTTTGTAAGGGAAAAGGGGATGTAAAATGGGTCCAAAGACATAGCAACATACCTCATTTAATTCATCAACTTTTTGCTTTCGTAAGTAATGTAAAGAAGTCTAGCAAATATTTGCATATTTTCTCTCAGCCTCTTCCTGTTCCATTTTTCTCTTCTTCTCTGAGAGCATCGACATGAGTGGTCTCCAGCTCTTTAATTGAAATTTCACAACCCTGACTAGTGATCACAAGAAGTGTCACATCAAAAGTATTCAACACAACAACCAATCTAACTTTCAGCAGAGTATGTCTAGTGTCACTTAAACAAAAGCTGTCAAAAAATAAACTGAGCCAAATACAAGGGGAAAAACAACAAGAAGTTCATATAGTTATCGTAAAAAACCTCCCTAAATTTTGAATGTTTAGCACATTTCACTTGGAAGCATTAATTACACTAACAAAAGAGAACTCCACCAAATCACCTTCTAGCATTTGCATTAAGAACAACAAAACCTAAATTGAACAAAAACTATTTCCAAAAATTTTACAAATCAACAAATGAAATAATACTTTAATTCAACTATAAGTTTCTTTGAACTTACCTGTTGCAATGCGTGGCGAAAATGCTCCACCCGGAGACGCATTTTTGGAAGTTTGGCAAGCAGAAGCCTTCTTTAAGAGCTACAAATGTGGTACAGAACAACAATAAGCTGCAATTTCTAAGCAAATCAATTTCAAAAATACATAACAATCATATTCTCAATTTTTTTTCTTTTTTTTTTTTACATTTTCAAATTTAAAATTAATAATCAATTCACCATAACAAACAACAAGGATAAGCATCAACCAAACCTTCTGGAGCAAAAAAATTAGGGAAGAGCTGATTGGTAGTGGAGGTAGTGACTACAGCAAGGGCAATCATTTTTGTTACGAAGATGAGTAATAATACACATATAACAAAAACTATGTCCACAAGCTGTTAAAAACGCGTCTTTTATTATCTGCATACAAATCGGACACAGAAAATCCTTCTCCATCTCTGACACTCCCGCTTCTTCCGCCTCCTCCTCCTCCTCCGGCGTCTCCGCCGTGTGTACGACGCGGCTGCTGCTGCTCCGCCTTCTTCTCCTGCTGCTACTATGGGTAGAGCAGCGGAGGAAGAAGACGGCCGTGGTTCTGGCTTAACCGCGGGCACTATCGCGCCTGTGGAGACCTCTTCCATTGGGCGTTTGTGCGTGTGGATTTGTTGCGGTTGTGTTAGCTGTGAAGGCGAAGAGGAAAGAAGAAATTAAAACGCATTTGGAATCGCTGGGAGATAGGAGAGGCAGAGGAGCGTTTGTGTGCGTGGGAGTGTGGGGTCCATAGCGTCGGTTGTGAGGTTGAGAAGAGACCACGCGATATTTGCTACTTCACCCCCTTTGCCACTGGAATTAACAATCAATCAATTGGTTTTCTGAATTTTTTTTATTCTTCTTCTATGTACGGTATTTTTTTTCCATCCATACCTCGATTTTTTTTTTAATGAAAAATGGCATTTCGTGAGACATTACAATTTATTTCTCTTTTTTTATTTATATATATATAATAGGTATTTAAATTTTTATACAATAGTTTACCCTGTGACTTTAAATTTTAGATTAAAAAAATTATTTAAAAATTAAACTAAAAAAAAAAAGTAAATTTAATATAACATTGAGGCAATCTGAGAAATTGAGAATTGCGCCTAATTTTTTTTTTCTCTTTTAGACTTCTTAACGGTTTTTTTTAATTTTAGCTTATTGATCAAATTTTAAAAAATTTCTAATGTATTTTTCTAAAAATTATAAAAAAAAAATTCTTTTAACCACATTACAATTAGGAAAATATTTGTTCCAACGGTTAAAAACTCAATTATATGTAGGCAAAATTTATTTTTAAGTCCTTAAACTATCAAAGATTTTTTCTATTAAAATTCTTATTTTTTTTATTGCATTACACTAAATCTTTATATTATTATTTATATAGCTATTGAGTCCCAATTTAATAAATTTCATAGATATGTTCTTCATATTATAGGCACTTAATGCATTATATAAATAATAGTATAAAAAATTTAATGCATACATAAATAATAATATATGAGTTCAATAATTATATAAATAATAGTATAAGAGTTCAATGTAATGAACTAAAAAGATAAGGGCTCAATAAAAAAAAAAATCATTATAATTTAGGAGCTTAAAAATGATTTTTGCCTTATATCTATATTCTATTCTATTCATAAATTCCAAGCAAAAACCATTTTTAAGCCCCCTAAACTATAGTGGTTTTATTTGTTAAGCTCTTAATCATTTTATTGCATTGTATTAAGCCTTTATGCTATTATTTATGTATATATTGAGTCTTTATACTATTATTTATATATACATTGAGCTCATATACTATTGTTTATGTAATTCATTGAACCCGTAATAATTTCATAAAAAATATGTGGATTTATCAAATTGAGACGCAATGCAATCCAATAAAACAATAGAGATTTAATAGAAAAAACTGTTACACTTTAAGGGCTTAAAAATCCATTTTGCCTAAGTTCGTATTTTATTTATATTAGCCATCTCATCCCATCAACCTCTTCCAAGCCACCTTCACGTAATACTTACTTTAAATATTCATTTATCTTCAATTAGTACCTTAGTATTTGCTTTCTTAAATTATTATTGTTATAGCTAAATTTTTATTTTGTTGCATAGGCACATGATAGGAAAATGCAAAGCTCCTCCTCTTCAGCTTGAAGCAAGGATTTTGCATTAACAAGCATTCAAGAAGATAAACCTTTCAATTTCTTGTGTGTTTTATTCGTATATTTTTAAATTTTTATACATTAAAGAACAAAACTTGAATTTTCAAATTAGAGTCTTACATGTATTGTTTGTTTCATTGAATGACAAAATGGGACCACAGGGTCTCAAGCCACTTAAGCTTGATGAAAAACTTTTCAAGGTGTTTGAATTTGTTCCTCTAATGATTGAAATTTCTTTTTTTTTTTTTTGTCATGCATGCTTGATTTTGGAAGAAAAGTTATATCCATTGTGCATATTATATAAATTTTTTAACATGTATGTCGAATTTTTACAGAATGAGTTATAGCAATGATAACTTTATTTTCGGAACTTCCAAATCTAAGCTCTGTAAGGAATCAACAGAGGACAAGGTGATAGGTGGGAAGGATCTCCTATAGAACCTCTGATGCCTAAATCAGAGAATGTAGAGAAAGAGAGTTTAGAGAGAAAAAAAGAGTAAGGAATATAAAAGAATATAATGGAATTAAATGATTAAGAATGAGGGACATAGGGATTTATTTATAGAGATAATGATACTCAAACTTGGAGGAATAGGATTCCTCTTTAATGTAGGAGTTGTGCCCATTTAGAGATTGTTTTCTTCCTATCCGAGAATCTTCTTAATTAAAGATCCTCTTCCTATTTGGATTGGACCTTTTTTCCTTTGCAAGCAACCCTGTTTGGGAAAAATAAAACCCTTAATTTAATAGGGATATATATATATGGGTAATCAAAAGTCCCCCCCTGAAAGTATATTTAGATATTAATGTCTGATGAGTTAAGATCATAGTAGACTTATTGGGATGGATGTCGGGTATCCTCAGAATAGAGATTTCATTGCAGAAAGAGAGACTATGCATGAATGCATCGGATGCTGAAGGGTGAGCTGAGGTGGCCAGCCTCAGTCATAGAAAAGGGGTGATGCCTCAGTACCGAGTCTTAAGATTATAGTGTCTAAACATTAGAGCATGAAAATGCTAGCTGGACTTATAGATGCTTGGTGTTTATGAAATGTCCCAAGGGATTAACCTATCAGTATTATAGAAAAGGCCTGATAGAATAGCCATTGCTAGAGTTTTAGATACTCGATACTATAGAAGCAACTCGAGTCTTTCGAATCTCAATATTATAAGAAATGACATGAGGACCAGCTTTAGTTGCTGGAGTTTGATGCTCGGTGCATTAAAAGCGCAACCTAAGTGTCGAACCTCAGTACTATTAAAACGACTTAACGGTACCAACTTTAGTCACTAGACTTAAATTTTTGGTGCCTTAGAAGCGTGGCTCGAGTGCCAAATCTTAGTACTATCAAAGCGACATGAGGTTGTCAGCTTCAGTCACTAGACTTACATGCTTAGTGCATTAAAAGCGCAGCCTGATTACCGAATTCTTAGTACTATCGAAGCAGCTTGAGGGTGTTAGCTTCAATCATTGGACTTAGATGATCGATGCATTAGAAGCATGACCTGAGTACTAAACCTCAGACTATTGAAGTGACCCGAGGGTGTTAGTTTCAGTCACTAAACTTAAATGCTTAGTGTATTAAAAGTATGACCTGAGTGCTGATGAAAAGATGAGGACAGTTGGCGGCGGGATAAGTGGGATTATCAATCGCCATGCCTTTTGATATTCTTTTGAATTTTGAATTGTGTAACTATCATGTATATTCGAGTGTCAGAAGATGAGACGTTTTAAGCTATCATGATGATAACTACTTGGTTAGTGAGCTTTTTTATGCCTAGAAATACCTTTGATGCTGAGTGAGAGAGATGTGAATAACCATGAGGGTATTAGTGGTCATTCTAAAACCTTCATGTCCTTTTAAATAATGTATCTTCTTACTTATTTCACACTTTGGCTTTCTCGTGTTTTTTTATTTTTGCTAATTTTTCATCTGCTCTCCTGCTTAGCAGTGCCTTTCTGCTTCTATGATCCTCAGCAGTTCTTCAAAGAAAATATCGATTTGCCTAGTTAAAGATATTTTCTCTCTAGTTGTTTTTATTTCTTCTCCATAGGCTTTTATGTCTTACGATAGCAAGTTAGTTCAATCTTTTTGCATCTAGGATTAATGATGACATGCTCAAATGGTATAGAAGAAGCTTTAGCATTCCACAGGAACACATACTGCACACTGTAGATAAAAATTTTAAAGCTCACACCCCCTCTTTTAGATTGGTAAACACTGGTTATGCAATTTAATCAATTAAAAAGGGGGGTTGAAATTTCCTTTAGATCATTTTGTTAAGAACTTCTTAAATAGATACAATATAGCCCCTAGCTGCTTCACTCTAAAAATTACTGAATCTTGACCGGGTATATAAAGTTGATGCATAAGGAGGGTAGAGAGCCTGATCTAGACATTCTCCGGTATATGTATAGTCTGAATAAGAAAAAGGGAGAGCTAATATGTTCTTTATCAACTGTTCTGAACCATAGCATTTATGTTAAGCTTCCAGACCTTCACAAGAAATGGAGGCATAGATTTTTCATAGTTAAGCATCCACTATATTTTATCAAGATTCAACGGATATGGTCTAATGATTGCTAAAAGGTGAATCGTCCCCTAAGGTTATCTGAAGAAGATACTGAATTAATGTTGAGACAACATATTTAGAGTATAGTCAATAACACATTTATTGAGAATCTATCTTGAAGATACCTTTAGAGAATTTGCCCCAGGGATATAGATGTTAGTGGTAAGTTATGAGATTTTAAAAGTATATTCTAACTTTTATTCTTCTTCACTTGTAGATAGCTGACTATTTCACTTTTGCAGACAAAATCCTTCCATATGAAGAGCTGGAAGAGCAAGTGGTATCTCAAACTGATAAACTTGCCCAAAAAGTGGAGGTCTCACTAATCCATGTCCGAGTGATAAAAGAAAAACTATGCCTGAAACTACTCAGAAAGAAATATCTGAACTTCCCAAAAGTCCCTCCCAAAGAAAGGAGTTAAATGATGAGGAATAGTTTAGTGAAGAGGTATTTATTAAGTGTCCAAAACTTTTTAGATGCCCAAATATGAAAAGATAGATTATATCAAAGACGAAACCCCCAGATGTCTTTAATCCCTAAGTTAAGGATTACTATGCTATGTCTTTGCGGTTGCTAGATGACATCTAAAGATGGCAAAGAAAGAGAAGAAGTGAACTAATCAATTCTTTGATTACCCATGCATTAGAAGTAACTTGCCTGATCTTAGCTATAATCATTTTCCATGGATGTTTCTCTTTTTTTTATCTTTCCTTACTTGTTTGTCAGATGGCTCAAAGGCTAATGTTGACTTAGGATAATCATTTCATCCTCCAAAGTGAGTATAATATCAAGGAGGCCAAAATTGGTACCATTGCAATCGACTACGAGAAGAAGTTAGATATGGCAAAGCATGCCTTAGAGCTTATCGAGATTGATAGTGTGAAGTTTAAGTTAGAAAATGAGGTGAGTTTGAAGAATATTCAAAAGCTTGGGCATTCATAAGCTCAACTTGCATTAAGGATTGAGACACAGGATGTCAAGCTTAAAACTTTAAAAAAAGAGTTGGCTGATGAAAGAAAATCCAAAGGCAATGTTATGAAAACTTATCAAAAGATGATGAAGGGATTTTTTAAATCCTATAAATTCGAGTGTCGAAGGATACTATTAGCTTAACATCCGAATTTGGATTTTTCTAATTTGGAGAAGATAACTTTTAATAATCTAGTGTGGTTAGCTGTTAAGGAAGATACTGCCACTAAGTCTGCTCCAAAGGATCTGTAAGCCATTAAAGAGAAATCCACTATTAGAGCTACTTCTTTTAGGGCCAAATCCACTTCATTGCCCAAATCTCAAAGTTTAAAAGATGCTGGACTTTCTCCCAATGATAGGATTATGCCTCATGGGTCTGAGGCTAATTTGTAAAATACTTGGTGAAAATTTTCCTTCTGATGTAATATAACATTTTTAATGATAAATGAAATATTTTATTTCTCAAAACTTACTAAACGTTAAATACATTTATTGATAGTATTTTCTGAGACTGTCTGAGTTCTAGTATCGAGGTAGCTCTTTTCTTTGCTCATATTGATCTTGTATGCTCCCTTGGTCATTTTTTCAATGACTTGGTAAGGGCCTTCCCAATTAGGTCTAAGCTTGCATGTTATGGAGTTACCTTTACCAATATCAGCCCTTATGAGTACACAATCTCCAACCTAAAATTTCTTTAGTCGGATATGTTTATTATAATATTCCTTGATCTTCTGCCTTTGAACTTCTGCTACAATGGATGCTTATTCTCTCCTTCCTTCAAGTAGACCTAGACATATCCGAGCATTAACATTATTGACCTCCTGATCCAGATCTTCAATTACTCGATAGCTCACTGACCCAATTTCCACTCAAATTATAACATCTATCCCCTAAGTCAATGTTAAAGGTGTTTCTCCTATGGAGTTTCTCGATATTGTTCTATATGCTAAATGACATTGTTGAGTTCTTTAACTCAGTTTCCCTTTTTTTCATTTAATTCTCTTTAGTCCTTGCATGATAATCCTATTGGTGACCTCTGTTTGGTCATTTGTTTATGGATGAGCTACTACAGTAAATAAGAGCTTTATATTAATATTAGAATAAAACCTTTTAAATTTCTCATTGTTTAATTGCATCCCATCATCTGTTATCAAGGTGTGTGGTATGCCAAATCTGTAGATAATTTCCTTGCAAAAAAGTGTTAAATTCGGGCTTTAATTGTCATGACCCAAAACAGGGTCCATGACCAGCGCTAGGGAACGGGAATTCTTTCGAATCCGGAACCCGTAGCAAGCCTAAAAAATAAAATAAAACATGCAATAATAACAATAACAATAATATATATGCAGCGGAAATGAAAATCATAAATATAATAATAACATTCTCATCACTAGATTTAAATCAAATCTCATCCCATATATATAAATCTTTCAGTACAAATCCAGTTTCAATATAATACATCTCTTTAAATAAAATACATGAAATCCCACCCTTTAATTCAAAACTACTGCAGTGTCTAAATTATAAAAATAAGACTCAAGTAAATAGTTTACACAAAGAAGCCGGGGCGAAAGAAATCCGGCATATCGACCTACTACTGAGGTCTAAAGAAGTTGACTCCTGAAAAATAGTCAACGGAGGGGAGTCAGACCTCACTGAGTGAATTACTATAATATATATACATACACACTAAGTGACAATGCATACAATCAACAGTATATATATATCTAATATATATACAGGCAAATTCACACAGATGCAGAAAAATCATTTTATATGTTTTATTGAAAATCATCTTTTATGAAGGATCACATAGAACCCTAGAATATCGCAACCTCGAAAATAGTGTTAGACAACACTCTAGCCATACAGGCTCACTGAATTCAAATATATCCACTTAATCCATTTAGACAGTAGACTGGCCCAGAGACACTAAGTCAACCAAGCTCCAGCAGTCTAACTGCCAGTGTGATTGGCCCCGAGACACTTGGTCAACCGAGCTCCAGCAATCACACCTCCAAACCATATCTCACACATATCAATAATCACATCAAATCAATATCCACAAATGGTTAGTAATATAGCCTAAATACTATAGGCGTACCGGTACGTACTCGGTCCTAGTGCTGCCCACTAGGTAGCACGTTCTATAGATATCCTTTATCATTAATAATATAAAACATTCATTCACAAAAATAAATGATGCATGAAGTTCAATAAAATATCAACATAAACCATATATATACTAAAAATATACCAAAAGTAAACCAGGTATATTTTGAGTATATATACGTCAAATAAATCCCATCAATTATAATTTAAGCTAGAAATATATTTGAAAACATTTTAAATATAATTTATTAACAAAACATGTATATAATTTAATATATACCAAAAAATAAACCAAAAATATAATTAAATACAAATCATGTTATTTATGAAATTTAATCAAAATAAAACGTATATTTCTAAAATCATGCATCCTAAGGCATATATATATAGTATAGTAACTCACAAATCAGTGCGCTCCACGAGACGGGTCCGACGGGCCTGGTCCACTAGCCCTCGGTCTCGGCACAACTAAACAAGCAATAAATAATAGACATCAGAATAAACCTAACAGAATTCCTAGAATTCGATCTAGAGTATTAAATACAGAATTGATGTCAGGGTTCGACCGGATATCACGTTTTACGAGAATTCTACCAAAAATTCGACAGAACCTCCCCTGTAAAATGGACATCTCTCTACTCAAAAGAGTAGAGCCGACCCTGCAAAGAAATACACTTCAAAAAACAAGCTCAACACAAATCCACAATCCCTCGGTCGGACTCCAAACTACAGTCCACCGATCGGGGTCCATAAACACAAAACAATTCTGTTAATACCAAAAATGCCCTTAAAACCTAAAAATACATTTTATAGGTAGAAATTATATAATTAACCTTTAAACACAGTAAAAACCGATAAAAACTCATTTTATTTGAAAAACCGTATATTATATATATAATTGAAAATAATTCACGAAAAATAGTTTTAATTAGTTAAAAATACTAAATAATTTGTAGAAATCATTTTTATACCTCAAATAACTATTAAAACCAATTAAATTACATTTTTAGCCAATTTAGGGTAAAAATACCAAAATGCCCTTATATATATAAATATACTTAAATTACTTCAAAAATTCACCAAAAATTATACAATTATTCAAAATTAATTTTCTCAACATATTCATCAATAATATTAATAATTAAACTCAATTATCCAATTAAATTCAATAAAAAACATAATTAACACTAATTTCCCAAAATTACATAAACTTCAATAATTCAAAATAAATACATAGAAATTCATAAAAATTCCAAATAAATTCCTATAATTCATTTCAACACCTAATTTAACCATAAACCCCAATTTCATAATTTAAATAATTAACTTCCGAAAATTAGAAAATAATATTAAAATATTCAAAAATACCCAAAAATCCAAAAAATCTCCAAAAATTCCACAAAAATTCATACATGTATATTGAGCTACTAGGAACAATATTTGTGAAGGGAGTTTTCATGAATCAACCAATTCGAAGCTCAAAAAAATCAAAAACCCTAATGTGACCGAAATTGAAAATTTGAAACCTAAGCAATTCTAGACCATTTAAGCTCAAACCAAAGCTAGAATCACACTCACCGGAGCTCAAGGAGAAGAAAGAGACCGGCGGTGTCAAAAATGGTGGCCGGAATCGACGTGATCGATGGTAGCTCGACTTTCGGCTTCTCCGGCCAAAAATGGCTTCCAGGCATCGAAAATGGCTGCTGCATGCGGCAAAAAAGGCTGGGGAAGGTGGTGGCACACCGGATGGCACACCAACGGCGAGAAATCGGCACGACAGGCGTCCGGACGGTGGTGAGGGTGAAGATCGGGGAAGAAGGAGGCTCGGGGGCAGTTTTGTAATTTTCTAAAATTTGATTTTTTGATGTGTTATGTGTATATATATATACTTTATACTATATAATAAAATAATATTAAATCACACATATTAAATATACACCACACACATAAAATTTAATATTTTAATAATTTATATTAAATAAAAATAATTAAATAACAATAAAACAAATAAATAATTAATAAAATATTAGGGTAATACTAAACCCTAATTAAATAAATATACACACATATAGGCTTTATTTAGTATTTTAAAAATATGCAATGAGTTCATGCGAGTCCGTAAATATATTTAAAATAATTAATAATAAATTATTTACGTGAAAATTTCCCCAAAAATGCAAGTCCCAGGAAAATTTTACGTAAAGTACTGTAAATAATACACAATAATTAAAATAGGTTTTAAATACATATCAACTCGTGAAAATATCGTAATATATTCAAAAATTTATTAACACTGCATATCCCGATACAGTGTAAAAATATTTTAAAAACAAGATCAAGAAGGAAATAGATACGGGTAAGAAGCTCGCATCTCAGCTTCAGTCTCCCGCGTATGCTCCTCGACTCTGTCGCTACGCCATAGAACCTTGACCATCGGAATCTGCTTCGATCGCAACTGTCGAACTTGAAAATCAACGATCGCCACAGGTTCTTCCACAAACGTCAAATCTTCACTCACTTCTACACTGTCAGGTTGCAACACGCATGAAGGGTCTGAGATATACTTCCTCAACATCGAGATATGAAATACTAGATGCACTTGTGACATACTCGGAGGTAAATCCAGCCGATATGCAACAGTGCCAACTCTCTCCAGAATCTCAAATGATCCAATATATCTCGGTGCTAGCTTACCCTTCCTACCAAATCTCATCACACCCTTCATCGAAGATACTTTCAGAAAAATGAAATCTCCAACCTGAAACTTCACATCTTTGTGCCTAGGATCCGCATAACTCTTCTGTCTGCTAACTGCGGTCTCTAATCTTCGCTTAATCATGGCGACTTTCTCTGCAGCATCTTGAACCATCTCAGGTCCAGTCAAAGCTCTCTCACCAATCTCATCCCAACTCAAAGGGGATCTACACTTCCTTCCATACAACGCTTCGTACGGTGCCATGCCAATACTGCTATGGTAGCTGTTATTGTATGCAAACTCAACGAGTGGCAAATGATCATCCCAGCTACCTCCCAAATCCAGGACACACATCCTCAACATATCTTCCAGTGTCTGGATCGTACTCTCAGACTGACCATCTGTCTGAGAATGAAAAGCAGTACTGAAATCCAACCTAGTGCCCATCGCTTCTTGCAACTTCTGCCAAAAACAAGAAGTAAACACTGAACCTCTATCTGACACAATGGACACAGGTACTCCATGAAGGCATACAATATGCTTCACATACAACTTTGCTAATCTAGTAACAGAATATGTGGCTTTCACAGGCAAGAAACTTGCAGACTTCGTCAACCTGTCTACAATCACCCAGATGGAGTCATATCCACCCTTCGAACAAGGTAAACCGACCACAAAATCCATAGCTATCCTTTCCCACTTCCACTCGAGAATAGGAAGAGGCTGAAGCTTCCCAAAAGGCTTCTGATGTTAGGCTTTCACTTGTTGACACGTCAAGCACTTCGCAACATAATCAGAGACATCCTTCTTCAATCCATCCCACTAGTATAGATCTCTGATACTGTAGTACATCTTAGTAATGCCCGGATGAACGCTATAAGCTGTAGAGTGTGCTTCCTCTAGAATCTCCTCTCTCAAGTCATCCACATTAGGAACACACAATCTACCACTGATCCACAACACCATCATCGAGTGTGAAATCAGTGAACTTCCTTGCTCTGACATTCTCTGCAAGCTCTTCCAGAATGGGATCTCGGCTCTGAGCTGCTTTAATTATATCCCTCAATACAGATCGTACTTTAAACTGAGCTAGCAGTCCACCTGATCTACTAATCTTCATCATCAGACCTTGATCCACCATCAGATGAAATTCCTGGATCAATGGTCTCCTCTCAATACTGATGTAAGCAAGACTACCTGATGACTTCCTACTTAAGGCATCTGCTACCACATTAGCTTTACCCGGATGATATAGAATCTCACAGTCGTAATCCTTCAACAATTCCAACCATCTCCTCTGCCTCAGATTCAGATCTCGCTGCTGGAAAATGTACTTAAGGCTCTTGTGATCAGTAAATATCTCACAAGTCACCCCATACAAATAATGTCTCCAGATCTTCAAAGCAAAGATCACTGCAGCCATCTCAAGATCATGTGTAGGATAGTTCTGTTCATGCTTCTTTAACTGCCTCGAAGCATAGGCTATCACCCTTCCATTCTGCATCAACACACAACCAAGACCAATTCTAGAGGCATCACAATAAACTGTGAACTTATCCACACTATTAGGCAAAGCTAATACTGGCGCTATGGTCAACTTCTCCTTCAACAATTAAAAACTATTCTCACAAGCTTCTGACCACTCGAATCTAACATTCTTCTGAGTCAAGCGAGTCATAGGGGCTGTTATCCTGGAAAAATCCTGCACAAACCGCCTATAATACCCGGCTAAACCCAGAAAACTCTGAATCTCTATAACAGAAGTAGGTCTAGGCCATTCAAATACTGCCTCAATCTTCTGTGGATCAACCTGAATACCTTCTTTAGACACTACGTGTCCAAGAAAAGAAACACTCTCCATCCAAAAATCACACTTCGAGAATTTAGCATAAAGCTGATGATCTCTCAGTGTCTGTAGTACAATCCTCAAGTGATATACATGCTCTTCCATACTCTTCGAATAAACTAGTATATCATCAATGAAGACTACCATAAACTGATCCACATACGGTCTGAATACCCTGCTCATCAAGTCCATAAAAGCTGCTGGTGCATTAGTCAAACCAAAAGACATCATCAGAAACTCATAATGGCCATATCTAGTGCGGAACGCTGTCTTAGGAATATCAGATTCACTAATCCGCAACTGATGATAACCCGACCTCAAGTCAACCTTAGAAAAGAACTGTGCACCCTGTAGCTGGTCAAATAAATCATCTATCCTCGGGAGAGGATACTTGTTCTTCACTGTTACCTTATTCAACTCTCTATAGTCAATGCACAGTCTCAGGGTACCATCCTTCTTCTTCACAAATAAGACTGGTGCACCCCAAGGAGAAACACTGGGTCTAATGAAACCTTTATCCAATAACTCTTGCAACTGCTCCTTTAACTCTTTCAACTCTGTAGGAGCCATACGATAGGGTGGCATAGATATAGGAGTAGTACCTCGAACCACATCTATACAGAACTCAATCTCTCTGTGAGGTGGTGAACCTGGCAACTCCTCAGGAAAAACATCAGGAAACTCACAAGCAATAGGAACATCTGTGGGTGATAACTTCTCCACTGACGTATCCCTGACCAATGCCAAATATCCCTGACATCCCTTCCTCAATAACTTCCTAGCCGTAATAACAGAAATAAGATTCTGAAGTGCTGAACTCCTATCACCAACAAACTTAAACTCTTCTTCACCAGGAATTATGAGCGTTACCTCTTTATTCCTACAATCTACCATGGCGTAGTGCTGAGATAACCAATCCATTCCCAAAATAACATCAAACTCCATCACATCCAACAATATTAAATCAGTGGGTAATTCTCTATCTCCCACGAGAACTGGACAACCAGAAAGAACAATATCGGTGTCCAAGGAATCGCTCAGAGGAGTGGCAACAGATAAAGGAAAAGCCATCCTCGAAGCTTGCCAACAAGATTTAGAAGCAAAAATAGGAGAAACAAACGAATGCGTGGCACCCGGATCAAACAAAACCCAAGCATCCAGGTAACAAACAGAAACAATACCTGCCACGACTGCATTAGATGCCTGAGCATCCTGCTGAGTGAGATGGAAAACTCTGGCCTGACCTCGACCTCCCTGCTGACTGGTAGAAGCCTGGCCAACACCTCTGGCACCTCCTCTAGTACCTCTACCACGACTCTGCTGTGGAACAAACTGAGTGGAACTCTGATGCTGAGCTGGTGGTAACTGAAATGGCACGGGTGCAGCACTAGTAATCGACTGCTGTGGGAATCGCGAAATCTGCTACTGCTGATACCCGGAATAAGGACACGATATGGCAAAATGTCCTGTCTGCCCACATCTGAAGCATGTCAGTGGTGTCAGATAACACGGTCCCTGATGGACTCTACCACAAGTCTGACAAACACTGGCCGCTGATCCAGAACTACGACCACTGCTGCTGCTTGAAGCACCTGACCCGAATCTAAACGATCTACGCTGACCTCTAAGGCCATGTCTACTGCTCCGATGCACTCGCTACTGCTGTCTCTAACTCTGCTGAGTCGGACCTCACTGTTGACTACTCGATCCAACATGAAAACTCGAATACGAAGTAGCCTGCAATCCACTCGACTGAACTCCTAGCTGGTAGTAATCAGGCATCGCTCCCTGCCTAACTAGTCTCAACTCAATCTCCTTAGCCAACTCAATCACAGACTCCAGAGTAAGACCTGTTGTAGGCATACCAGCAAAAGCTGAACCTAAACCAGTAATGTACGTAGTGACCGCGAAATACTGATCTCGCATCAGATCCTCAGCATATCTACCCAGACGAAGAAACTCTCGGGTATACTCCTCTACAGATCGATCTCCATGAGAAATATTGGTCAAACGAAGACGATAGCTCAAACGAAGAGGCTCTGGACAGAATCTCCTCATAAACCGCTCTCGGAACTGAGCCCACGTCATCATCATCATATAGGGCTGGATCTTCTGAATAAACCAATCTAGGGCTGGTCCCTCAACAGACAACTCGACGGTCATGATCCGCTGATACTCGGTATGAGCAGTCCGAGTCCTAGTCTCAATCGCATGCAGAAAATCTAATGGATCGGAAGTCCCATCGAAAGCAATCTTGCCAACTCGGGCATAGAACAAAGCTGCCTCAGGGTCAGACATACCCTACTGATAGGCAGGCTGAACAACTGGAGGAACAGGAACATCAAACTCAGGCTCAACAGGCTCCTCATCATGTAACTCTCTCTGCCTACGGCGACCTGCCGCTCCTCGAGGTCTACCTCTGCCATGACCTCTACGCCTAACTGGCTGCTCAGGAGGTAAACCCTCATCCTAAAAAGACTCATCATCCTCGGCCTCAACGACCAGTGGAGCGACACGCGCTCGCCTCCTCTTTCTGAAAAGACAAATAAAAAGATTCAGACAAAACAGACAACGGAGGAATAACACAGAAAACTACAGCAAGAAATACTTATCAAGATATACTCGAACCTAATACACTGCAGTAGTTACCAAAAGAAAACACAACTTTAAAACTAGGGCCACAACTCACATAACTAAGCCCTGACACAGAAAACCTCGCTCTGATACCAACTTTGTCATAACCCAAAATAGGGGCCATGACCGGCACTAGGGAACGGGAATTCTTTCAAATCCGGAACCCGTAGCAAGCCTAAAAAATAAAATAAAACATGCAATAATAACAATAACAATAATATATATGCAACGGAAATAAAAATCATAAATATAATAATAACATTCTCATCACTGGATTTAAATCAAATCTCATCCCATATATATAAATCTTTCAGTACAAATCCAGTTTCAATATAATACATCTCTTTAAATAAAATACATGAAATCCCACCCTTTAATTCACAACTACTGCAGTGTCTAGATTATAAAAATAAGACTCAAGTAAATAGTTTACACAAAGAAGCCGAGGCGAAAGAAATCCGGCGTATCGACCTGCTACTAAGGTCTAAAGAAGTTGACTCCTGAAAAATAGTCAACGGAGGGGAGTCAGACCTCACTGAGTGAATTACTATAATATATATACATACACACTAAGTGACAATGCATACAATCAACAGTATATATATATCTAATATATATACAGGCAAATTCACACAGATGCAGAAAAATCATTTTATATGTTTTATTGAAAATCATCTAAGAAGGATCACATAGAACCCTAGAATATCGTAACCTCGGAAATAGTATTAGACAACACTCTAGCCATACAGGCTCACTGAATCCAAATATATCCACTTAATCCATTTAGACAGTAGACTGGCCCTGAGACACTAAGTCAACCGAGCTCCAGCAGTCTAATTGCCAGTGTGATTGGCCCCGAGACACTTGGTCAACTGAGCTTCAGCAATCACACCTCCAAACCATATCTCACACATATCAATAATCACATCAAATCAATATCCACAAATGGTTAGTAATACAGCCTAAATACTATAGGCGTACCGGTACGTACTCGGTCCTAATGCTGCCCACTAGGGAGCACGTTCTATAGATATCCTTCATCATTAATAATATAAAACATTCATTCACAAAAATAAATGATGCATGAAGTTCAATAAAATATCAACATAAACCATATATATACTAAAAATATACCAAAAGTAAACCAGGTATATTTTGAGTATATATACGTCAAATAAATCCCATCAATTATAATTTAAGCTAGAAATATATTTGAAAACATTTTAAATATAATTTATTAACAAAACATGTATATAATTTAATATATACCAAAAAATAAACCAAAAATATACTTAAAAACAAATCATGTTATTTATGAAATTTAATCAAAATAAAATGTATATTTCTAAAATCATGCATCCTAAGGCATATATATATAGTATAGTAACTCATAAATCAGTGCGCTCCACGAGACGGGTCCGACGGGCCTGGTCCATTAGCCCTCGGTCTCGGCGCAACTAAACAAGTAATAAATAATAGACATCAGAATAAACCTAACAGAATTCCTAGAATTTGATCTAGAGTATTAAATACATAATTGATATCAGGGTTCGATCAGATATCACGTTTTACGAGAATTCTATCAAAAATTCGACAGAACCTCCCCTGTAAAACGGACATCTCTCTACTCAAAAGAGTAGAGCCGACCCTACAAAGAAATACACTTCAAAAAATAAGCTCAACACAAATCCACAACCCCTCGGTCGGACTCCAAACTACAGTCCACCGACCGGGGTCCACAAACACAGAATAATTCTGATAATACCAAAAATGCCCTTAAAACCTAAAAATACATTTTATAGGTAGAAATTACATAATTAACCTTTAAACACAGTAAAAACCGATAAAAACTCATTTTATTTGAAAAACCGTATATTATATATATAATTGAAAATAATTCACAAAAAATAGTTTTAATTAGTTAAAAATACTAAATAATTTGTAGAAATCATTTTTATACCTCAAATAAATATTAAAACCAATTAAATTACATTTTTAGCCAATTTAGGGTAAAATTACCAAAATGCCCTTATATATATAAATATACTTAAATTACTTCAAAAATTCACCAAAAATTATACAATTATTCAAAATTAATTTTCTCAACATATTCATCAATAATATTAATAATTAAACTCAATTACCTAATTAAATTCAATAAAAAACATAATTAACCCTAATTTCCCAAAATTACATAAACTTCAATAATTCAAAATAAATACATAGAAATTCATAAAAATTCCAAATAAATTCCTATAATTCATTTCAACACCTAATTTAACCATAAACCCCAATTTCATAATTTAAATATTTAATTTCCGAAAATTAGAAAATAATATTAAAATATTCAAAAATACCCCAAAATCCAAATAATCTCCAAAAATTCCACAAAAATTCATACATGTATATTGAGCTACTAGGAACAACATTTGTGAAGGGATTTTTCATGAATCAACCAATTCGAAGCTCAAAAAAATAAAAAACCCTAATGTGACCGAAATTGAAAATTCAAAACCTAAGCAATTCTAGACCATTTAAGCTCAAACCAAAGCTAGAATCACACTCACCGGAGCTCAAGGAGAAGAAAGAGACTGGCGGTATCGAAAATGGTGGCCGGAATCGACGTGATCGATGGTAGCTCGACTTTCGGCTTCTCCGGCCAAAAATGGCTTCCAGGCGTCGAAAATGGCTGCTGCAGGCGGCAAAAAAGGCTGGGGAAGGTGGTGGCACACCGGATGGCACACCAACGGCGAGAAATCGGCACGACAGGCATCCGGACGGTGGTGAGGGTGAAGATCGGGGAAGAAGGAGGCTCGGGGGCAATTTTGTAATTTTCTAATATTTGATTTTTTGATGTATTATGTGTATATATATATACTTTATACTATATAATAAAATAATATTAAATCACACATATTAAATATACACCACACACATAAAATTTAATATTTTAATAATGTATATTAAATAAAAATAATTAAATAACAATAAAACAAATAAATAATTAATAAAATATTAGGGTAATACTAAACCCTAATTAAATAAATATACACACACATAGGCTTTATTTAGTATTTTAAAAATACGCATGAGTTCATGCGAGTCCGTAATATATTTAAAATAATTAATAATAAATTATTTACGTGAAAATTTCCTCGAAAATGCAAGTCCCAGGAAAATTTTACGTAAAGCACTGTAAATAATACACAATAATTAAACTAGGTTTTAAATACATATCAACTCATGAAAGTATCGTAATATATTCAAAAATTTATTAACACTGCATATCCCGGTACAATGTAAAAATATTTTAAAAACACGGGATATTACATTAATGATGGTTGGAATAGCTTTAACCTCTATCCACTTGGTAAAATGATCTATAGCCATGATCAAGAACTTTTTTTGGGAGGTTAAAATAGGAAATGGACCTAAGATATCCATTTCCCATATTACGAAAGGCCAAGGACTCCTAATTAGATGTTGAATATTGGAAGGCTTGTGGCTGAGGCAAGCAAATTGTTGATACTTATGGCATTCCTAAACCAATTTTTGAGCATCCAGGACATGGGGCCAATAGTAACCCTAGAGAAATGCTTTTTTTTATAAGCAAATGATGAGACTCATGAGCTTCATAAATTTCTCTAAGTACATAATTTCCTTCCTTTAGTGATACGCATTTAAACCATAGATATAATAGGGACCTTCTATAGAGTTCCCTGTTGTACATGGAGCAATGCATAGATTTTATCTTTAACTTTTGAGCCTTTAACTTATCATGTGGGAGTACTCCATGTTTGAGATACTAAATAATTGGCTTCATCCATTTTACTACTTTTTAGATATCCATGATCTCTACCTCCTTAGTGTTTAGCTTTGTTAACTCCTTAATTAGCTCAAGCTCTTTAAATGTTTGATTGTCTTCTGCTACTAATTTGGCTAGTAAGTCTACCTTTGAGTTTTCACTTTTGGGAATTTGAATGATTTCCCATTACCTTTATCTTGTTCGAGCTTCTTTAGGAGCTGTATGACTTTCTCTATGTACTTAATGATGCTTAGCTCCTTAATCTAGTATGTTCCTTTGATTTAGTTGACCATCAGTTATGAATCAAAGTATATTTTGAGATGCTCAATTCTAACTTCTATAGCTAACTTCAGTCCTATGATGAGTGCCTCATATTCAGCTACATTATTAGTGGCTTTATACTTTATTTGAACTGTATATTTGATTATGACTTTATTTGGCCCTTTAAGAATGATTCTAGCATCGGATCCTCAGATGGATGAGGTTTCATCTATGTATAACTTCCACTCTAAGCATTCAAAATGGACAAAGTCTTCCACTATCATCTCTTGCATAAAATCTACCAAGGTTTGGGCTTTAATTTACTGCAAGGTTTATTTCTGACATCAAATTCTCCAAGCAATACCGACTATTGGACCAATCTGCCAAATATTTTAGGTCTTTGTAAGATTTTCATTAATGGGAAGATAGATCTTACAATGATTGAGTGAGCCTAAAAATAATGCTTGAACTTCCGAGATACATGTATGATAGCCATAGCGAACTTATATAATTTGGGATATCGAACTTCTAACCCTTTGAATATTTTACTGATGTAGTAAACCATATTCTGCTGGCTTTCTTCCTCTCTAATTGGTACTGATGCAATTGATTCTTGACCGACACAGAGATATAGGTATAAAACCTCTCCGAGGATTGACTTATTGAGCAGAGGTGGTGAAAATAGGAACTTTTTTATGTCTTCGAAGGCAGCTGACATTCTTTATTCTATATAAACTTCTTAAAGTTTTTTAAGGGTCAAAATAATGGTAGACACTATCTGGCTGAGTAGGAGAAGAAATGCCCTAAAGCTGTTATTCTACTATTTAACTTCTGAAGCTTGTTTAATGATAATGGAGCTTTCATTTTAAGTATGGTCTTTATATTTTTTGGATTGGCTTTATCCCAAGAATTTGCCTACCTTCACCCTAAAGACACACTTTTTTTAATTAAGCTTGATCTGGTATTGATCCAGTATTCAAAAGATTTGATTAAGATCCTTAGAGTGTTGCTCTATATATTGCTCTTAACAATGATATCATCCACATATACTTCTATATTTTTCCCAATTTGATCTTTAAACACATGGTTCATCAGCCTTTGGTATATTTCTCCAACATTTTTAGTGCAAAGGGCATAACCTTATAGCAATGAAGGCCTTCATGAGTGATATCTTCTTTCTTCATTGGGATCTAATGGTACCCCTGTGTAGCATCCATATTAGCTACCCATTTGGGTGTGTCACTTCTTTGATGAATCCTACTTCTAAAAATTTCTTTGAGTCCTCGGTAATCACCTTCTATCTCTCATATGTGATGTTCCTTTTTTTCTGAACAACAGTTTTAACTCCTAGGTTGATGTTCAAACTATGCGAGGAAATTTAAGGATCTACCCCAATGATCTCAAATGCTTTAGAGGCAAAGCTGGTTGAATGTTTAAAGAGGACCTTGTTTATTCCACTTTTGACTTTGTCATTAAGCTCATTGCCAATTTTGACTATCTTTCCTTCAATAATTTGTAAAGTCTGGACTTGATCAACTAGCTCAGGATTGGCTCCTTGTTTATTAGTTTATAAGGATTCTAGGGGGAATGCTTCCATCTGGGGTTTAATAGCCAGCTGATAGCATTGTCTAGCCATATATTGATCTTCATAAATTGTTATGACTTGGCTTTCTAGAGGAATCTTCATGGTCAAATGCTTGATGCTCGTGGTTGCATCAATTTCATAAAGGATTGGCCAACCTATAATACCATTGTACAAGAAAGGAAGATTTACCATATTAAATAGAGCTTTTACAACATTCACATCTCTAGTATCTTAGTTTCCAAATTCTAACATAAGCTCCACCAGTACCATTAGTTGTGTAGTTCCACTGTCAAAGTTTATAATGGGATTCTAAATAGCTTTTAAATAAGTGACGAAACCTCCTAATATTTTTATAAGCATTCCAAGAGAGTGCATTGACAACACTTTCATCATCAATTAGCAATCTTTTTACTAAGTAATTGTTAATGAAAGCACTTACCCCTAAGGCATCATTGTAAGGATATTAAATGTATTTCTCGTCTTCTGGACCAAATGTGATGGTCTGTTTCTTTTCAAAGGTGAGGCCTTCTTCCTTTCAAGTTCTCTTAAGCTTTCTTTTAATCGCTTTTCCTCCGACAATCATGTTGGTGACTCTAGCTACTTCATTCCGAGCTTTCTTTTGCTTTGACTTATCTCTGTCCTAATCATCTGGCTCTCGGTTTCTTTTGGTTATGTCAATGAAGTTACCTAGTTTCCCATTCTATATTAACTTTTTTATAACATTCTTTAATTCTTGGCATGCCTCAGTCCTGTGACCATAGTCTTAGTGGTATTGATAGTAGAACCTCCTTTCTTGCATGACTCTTTTATTTGGACTCAGTCTTCTAACTGGTGTTATGCCCAACCCACTATGTCTGATACACATAAGGATTTTAGATTTGGAGGTGTTTAATGGTGTGTACCTCTCTGCTTCCCTTCTGAATCGTTCTACCGAGTTTTGAAAGGTTGTTTATTGAAATCTGGGCCTTATTGGTTCTAAGCTTTCATTTTTTATGATAGGTGCTTTCTCATTATCCTGACGCGTCCTCCTATCTTCATCCATTTTTATCATCTTTATTGTCATAACTATTACCTCAACAAAGGTGCTAGGTGTTTTTGTAATGATCTTGTCTTTGAGTTTCCCCAGCCGAGTCTCATTCTTTAAGGCTTATTTGGCTACTTCATCAATTGAATTCTCAATTTGCATAGCTACTTTATTAAATCTATCCAATAACTTTTAATGACTTTGTAGCCTCTTATCTGCACATCTGAATATCACTGATGTTTTTAGTAAGAGGAACATTGATGATAAATTAAGTCTAAAATTTATCATCTAATTCCTCAAAGGACGAAATAGAATTCTCAAGAAGTCAGTGGAACCACTTATGAGTATTCTTGGTGAGTGTACTAGGAAAAATTCTACACATGATTCCATCATTTACATTATGAAGCAGCAACCTGGTCCTGAACAAGGATATATGGTTAATCGGATCCTAGGTTTCATTAAACTGGTCTAATTGAGACATTTTAAACTTAGTTGGGATCTCTGTCTTGATTATTTTGCTCATAAAGGGTGTTTTTCCTTCCAGAATGCACTCATCTTCCTTCCTAGGTCCAGTACAAGCTTTCTACATAACCTCTTCAACTTGTTGAGCTATCTTTAAGTCATATAAGGCCAAGATTGTTATGTTAAATTTCCCTTCTAAAGCTTTATGACCTTCTTTACTTCCACCAGATACATTCGGAGCTACTACTAGTATTGCTACATTATTCTTCGAATGAGCTATTCCAGGATTACTACCTTAAGTCAAGGCATTCAATTTTTATTGCATTAGGAGCATATGGGTTTAGAAGTTTTGAATCATTGCTTCTTTTCTTAATGGAGGTAGGTTGAGTGTTTAGGTTATTATGTTTAGGTTTGGCATGTTTATGGCAAGGGTTTTTGGCAAACATAGGAAAGGTACGGAGGGTATAAGTAAGTTGTTATGTTGTTAAGAAGCATAATAAAGGAAGTCATTGCTTAGTGTTGGCCATCTCCGGGTATTATTAGTTGGATTATATGCTTCAAATGGAGTTTATAACGAGGGTCCAATATACTGAAAAGGTGCTGGCATAATTATTAGCTGAATGGGTACTGATAGGTTAATTAGAGGAATGGGGGCTGATGGGTTAATTTGCATATCTGGAGTTGAGGTTGGTGGTGGACTAGAAGTCATAATGCCAATGTTGTATTTGGTAGATGCTTGATGGCTTTTAACTTTAGAGGTTCCCCACAGACGACGCCACTTAATAACTTGCTTCCAGAACCTCCGAGTCTAAGCCTTGTAAGCAATCAACAAAAGACAAAATGATAGGTAAAGAAGATCCCCATAGACCCTCTGATACTTAAGTCAGAGAATGTAAAGAGAGAGTTTAGAGAGATAAAGAAAGTAAGGAGTATGAAAGAATAAAATGGAATAAGATGATTGAGAATGAGGATGTGGTTACTTATTTATATGACTAAAAACATGATTGGAATAAGATTCCTTTTTTATGTAAGAGTTGTGCCTATTTGGAGATTGTTTCTTCCTATCCAAGCGTCTTCTTAATTAAAGATCCTCTTCCTATTTGAATTGGACCTTCTTCCTTTGCACAACCCTGTTTGGGAAAAATAAAACCTTTAATATAATAAGGATATATATACGGGGTATTAGGCAAGAAGTATAACTATTATTATTATTGAAACAACATTATATCCAAATGATTAGGTAAAGATAAGGTTGCATGCATGTTAAATATATAGTGTTTCTTCTTTAATGTTTTTTCTTTTTTTTCTTTTTTAAGCACAAGGATTAATCTTACCATATTATTTTTTGAGATTGTTTGATTTCTAATATTAAACATCTTTTTAAGTGTTATGATTAAGGGATTTTTTGCTTTCATTTTTATGTTACTGTATAGGTTGGTAATTGCTAATGTAGGCAATTGCCCTTGTATTACATTAATGTGCAATTCCACAAGTATACAGAATCAACTAGTAGTATGATAAAGATTGTCCCACACAAATTGAAAAACAATTAAGTATTGAATTACACTTGGTTAATTATTTGTTTTAATAGTTGAAGTTTATCCAATTTTAAATTAATTCAACAACTAAAATAAAATCTAAAGAAACTCAATTGATAATATCAATGATTATAGTTTTTACCCTAGCTCAATTCAATACAAGGCTATGTTTAATCCTTTTATCAACTATCATGTTCATTTAGTTTGCAAGTGTCTTAAAAATCATGAAATTCTCTTTTAAGTAATTTCATAATTAATTGAATATGTTGATTAATCAATTAATAAGCTTCCACTAAATTGAATAATTAACTATACCCAAATTAAATCCTAGCTTTTTCATGTAATATTAACCCTTAAATTGTTTCTCAACCAATTTAATAAGTTAATAGGTTATTACTTTAACCTAAATGGAATCTATCTCTCAATTAAATTCTATTATCTAATTCAATTCATAATGTAATTAAACTGAAGAAAACATTAATTTTAATAACAACCACAAAAATGAACTTCAAATGATTAAAGATTTAAATCATTTAAGTTCATGTTGAGTCAAGTTGAAAACCTTAATTAAGAATTTAGCCACACATATTAATTAATAAATAAGAACAAGAAATAAATAATCCAACCATCAATGTTATTTTTAAAGAAATAGTAAATGAGCAGTGATAAAAGAAAACTCCTTTTTACTTCTTCCTCAAATGAAATGGACAACTACAAATCTTTATTTTTGAATCTCTTAATCTCAATAAAAAAATTGAATCCAAAGAACAAAAGTTGATAATCTGAAAATTGAAAGAAAATTAACACTCATTCTTTGTTCTAAGTGGTGGTTATTAGAAAATCTAGCTCTCTCTTCTAAAAATTGAATAATATGAATTTATATTGTTCCCTATATGCCCTCTAAAATTAAAATTTTTATTTGCCAACTATCAACACATGACTGTATAAAATTTGCACACAGTTGTTTGCTTTTTGTACTCTAAAAATCATGGACTCAAATATAGTCATGCCTATATTGTGCACAACCATACACTTCATGAACTCTAAAAAATACCAACCCAGGCATGTTATGCCTACTCCACACACAATCGTACATTTGTGTTTAACTAATAAGTTGAAATTGAACTAAATCAGGTACTAACGTATAGTCATGCCACCTATTCAACACAGTCATGTGTCTTTTTAACAACTTGATATTGAAATTCTTTTAAGTCCCATCCAATTAAGCTTCAACCTATAAACTTCCACACTTACAAATTTCACCTCAAATCCTTCACATATAGACATATAAAATAAAAAAATAAATTCACATAAAATTCAACTTGAAAATGATAAAATCAAAATTAAACACAACTATCCATCCTAATTATATAGACTTAAAAAGTTCTTTATTAAGTTTTGCTAAGATTCAACAATTATTCTATTATTGACTCATAAACTCTAATGAATTGACACTTAAAATAGAACATTTTTCACGCTTATCAACTCCATTACAATTGAATCGTTGTTTGTCCTCAAGCAATTTCATAAAGAACATCAAATCAATAAGAATACAATTGATTGACAGACTTTAACTTGAGCATCCCTCTTAATATCCATTTAAATTAAAAAAAATAAAGGAGGGAATTACAAAATTATTTTGACGGAATAATTACATAGGAAAAAGTTTTTCAATTTAGTTTAGATTTTATTACTTTGCAATTTCTCTAACTCTATCTTTTTATTTTAAATAAGGTGAATTTCTTTAAAACTTTGTAACCCTCAATTTTTTTACAACTCTCCATAATAAACCTACATTGTTCTTTGTAAATTCTTTACTACAACATGGGTTTGAGCGAAAAGAATCAACTTTCAAGGTAATGATTTTATTAAATTCCATTAATATAATTGCATTAAAAATTTTAATGAACACATTTTTTTTGTTTATTTTTTCATTATTGAGTGTTATTCTATTCATGTATTTTTTTAGTTGATTAATGAACTGAATATTAATATTTTATAATGATTATAATATTGTTATCTATGAAAATCCTAGCATAATAAATATTTATTTAATTATTCCTTTTACTTGAATCATAAGTGAAAATGAATTGAATTGGAGGTGAAAAAAAAGAAGAAGGAAAGAAGTAATGAAGCATAAGCAAGAGAGTTTTGTCTTTATGGCAAGTAATATTTGTCTTGTTTTTATGAAAAGTCTATTATCTTTTTTAAGGTTTTTTTTATGTTCTTTTGTTTATTAGATTCTCTCTTTACTATTTTATTTCTGCTCTACATTGTGCAAAGTGAACATTGTCAAGAACAAATCCTGGCAAAGGAATATTGCAATATAGTGATCACAAATTGGGAGGATGAAGGTTTAGTGATATGTCTTTATGGGGAAATTCATAATAGATAAAGTGACAAACTTTAATGCCCTTAAAAGAACATTAGCTGCATTATAGAGGCCAATGAAAGGGGTACACATTAAGGAGATAGGGAATCATATCTATTTATTTTAGTTTTACCAAGAGATAGATAGATTAAAATATGTTGGTTATGTTGCATCTCTAATTAATAGATAGATTGATTATATGATTAAAATAAAATATGTTGGTTATGGTTCTTTTGATGGTAATACAATAGGGAGTAATATGGAGTTTAGCACCAATACAATTTGGGTTCAAATTTACAATCTACCCTTTGACTTTTCAGTTGGAGAGGGTATTACAACATATAGGTAACTTAATTGGTGAGTTCCTAGCATTAGATCCAAATTACTTTAATAGTATATGAAGAAGTTATATTCGAGCATGAGTGCTCGTTGATATTAGAATTCCTTTAAAATCTAGTATTAAGCTAAAACAGACCGAAGGAGACTAATTTTGGTTAATAGGGAGGTCATATGACTTAGGTGACAACGAAAGAATTCAAACCCTACACCTCAAGATGCCCTTCGAGAGAAGTTAGCACTTGAATACTAAGAATTCATTTTTCCTTTACCATATCTTTTATTGTTGTGTATTTATATGATATGGTATTTTTATAACTTGGTTGTTGTTATATTACTGAATTAGATTACTTAACATTTTGGCACATTGTATTTATGTCTTTGGTTGGTTGGTTGTGCCTTCTTCGAAGTTATTAGCATTATTATTTGTATTAATGTCTTATTATTGTTGCTATTTATTATTGTTCTTTGTTGTATTTTTCACAGCTATCTAATTTATCTTTTTGTTGTTGCTGCCAACTTCTTTGAGGAAGTGAGACCCTTCCTAACTACACTAAATAAGGATTTTGCACTTATTAGATTAAAACATGTATTTTATTTAATTTCATAAACACTCACTTCAAATTTTAAAAGAAATCATTCTTACAGAATTAATTAGGTATATATAAAAAAAAAGCTTTTGTGCATTACAGAACTAAAGTGCTTCATGGAGTTACTAATTTCTTGTATATGTTATAAGCTTAATTTCATATTCTTTTGTAATTAATGTGTTCTTATTTGCCATTCTCTTTTCTTTTTGAAAATTTTATGTTTCAAATTCATTTAGATTTGGTGAATGATAAAATTAATTATATATGTTATTAACTATGGTAAAACATATTAGTTATAAATCAATTTGAAATTTTTCTAGATAAATTTCAATATTAAATTTAGAAGGTTAAAATTCATACTTCAGCATTAAATATCTTTAAATTTATGAACTCGAATTGATAAATTAATTGAGAAAGAATAGTGCTCTCAGTGAGCTTCGAGTGCTCTATAGGTTTCTTAGTAGAGAAGTTCATTTGTTCGGATGAAGATCATAAGTCCGATAAAAGTTCAAGTTTATATAGTCTTCCTAATAGTGCTAACCTAATCTATTCAATCTTCCCCCCCACTGGCAACCCATTTACTCTTCCATGGTTTTGAGATCTAGCCTCCCTACTCTCATGTTGAGCCACTTGCAGGGTCCAAACCCTCCTCTACTTTTCGATCTAGCCTTTCTCCCTCATTAGTCGATCCACTCTATGGCCAATTACTAGTGGTTCTTTGGCTTATTTACTCTTTTCCTTTTTCTCTTTTATTTTCTTTTTCATTATTGTTTTATTCACAAATAATTTGGATTTGAATCTAGCCTCAAATCCTCCTTGTTTCATCTTAACTTATATAGATCTTGATCTAGATTAAATGATATAGAGTTAGAGTATAACCCATACATAGTAGCTTGTAGTTTAGTAGATCCAAAGATTGGTGGAGGAGCTAAAAGAAAAGCCATGAGTAGTTGGATATTTGGTTTTATTGGTCAATACAACAATTACCCAGAAGTAGCTGATCCTTGGCCAGTAGTTGTCATTGCAAGGTTCATTCTAACGATGGTTAGTAAAGCTGATCGATTCTACAGGATAACAAAATGGTGATCTGAGTTCGTCAGTTGTAGTTGGAATGGCTCTTTATGTAAACTAATTTTATATTTAATTAATTTTGTTGTAATAGTCTGCATTTGTTGTTTAGTTGCTCCTTAGCTGGTGATAGTTTCTATTAGTTGTTTATAGTGGTTGCTATCTTAAGTAGCCCCTCTCATGGATGTCCTATTTCATCCATCTTTATTTTATTCTTTCTTGGCCCTAGGTGGAGTTATTGTATTCCCCTCTGTAAGGGTGTTCATATGGTTTCTTAATCAATGAAATCAATTTCCAACAAAAAAAAATTGATAAATTAATTAGATTGATTTAGTGCATTGATGTTTGAAAACATTTAAAGAGCTATCTAATGTATATTTGATGCTTAAACTCTATGGTTTTGTATAACATCATTAGTTGTAATTGTGCAATTTTATAAATACTACGTTGACTTAATCTTGTGAATACTTATAATGATTGATAAGTGAACTCAAAAAAATATGTTTTAGTTTAGAACTTTATAGGAATAAAGTTTAAACTTTTTGGAAAGTTTTAAATAGCCATTTTTTTGACCTTTTTCGTCAATTTACCCCATGAACTTTGCAAGAAAGGTCAAATTAGCCCTAAAAATTTAATTTACACCCCTATTTTTTGACAAGTAAACAAATACCATAATAAAAATTAGAAAAAAAGACCCCCTAATGGTTTAATTAGTTGACAAATTAGT
The DNA here is from genome assembly GCA_947683625.1 of Mallotus nudiflorus. NCBI lineage: Eukaryota > Viridiplantae > Streptophyta > Magnoliopsida > Malpighiales > Euphorbiaceae > Mallotus > Mallotus nudiflorus. Next base: position 60,414 of record CANTUR010001692.1, on the reverse strand, counting down.
CCATATATTTGTAAAAATATTTAATAAAAATTTTAATTTTGTTTTTTAAAATTATATTTAAGGCCTAAATTTATTTTAAAATATTATATTACTAGAAAATTTAATTTTTACCAATAAAACTTTAATAATTTTGAAAAATTGAAATTTATTTTATTTACTTATAATAATAATTTGTATATTAATACAAATAATATCAAAATATTTTAACATTATGTATCAAAATTTTTGAAGTATTATAATATTTGTATTGGCATACTAATTTACATATAAATAACATTATTTCAAATTTTAAAAATTATTTATATTTTAAAAATAATATATTATACTTAATTATTTTAGAAGAATTTTTTAGCATATTAATATATTATATTATTAAATTTAATTTAACACATAAATTTAAATGATAGAAATTTTTTATATTTTAATGTATATATAGTTAATTATCGTGATAATATTTTCCTACAATAAGTTTTTTTTCCTAATAAATAAAATCAATTTTAATATTTCAAAAATTATTAAAAGTTATTGGTGACTAAATAAATTTTTTTAATAATACAATATCTATAAATAAATTAAGGTCTTAAATATAATTTTAGAAAATAAAATTTTAAATTTTTTATTAAATGTTTTTATAAAAGTATGGACTAATTTGTTAATTAACTAAACTATTAGGGAGCTTTTTGTAATTTTCATAATGATATTTGTTTACATCTCAGACATTAGGGGTGCAAATGAAATATTTAGGTCCAATTTGACCTTTACTACAAAGTTCAGGGAGTAAATTAATGAAAAAGGTCAAAAAAGGGCAATTTAAACATTTCCAAAAAGTTTAAGGGCCAAATAGAACTTTGTTCCTTTAAAATTTTTATTAATTAACATTTTATTATAAAAATTTATTTAGGAGTATAAAATTATTTTTAAAAATTAATTTATTCTTAAAAATTATTTATTTTGAATCATATGTCATTTATTTTCTTAAAAATAAATTTACATTAAAATTAACAAAAATTATTGAAAAGTGTAAGAAATATCATTAAAAATTATTCAACTATATATGTTTATTCTTATAAAATAATTATTAGTTAAGAATATTTTTATTTTTAAGAATAAAAATATTTTTATTCATGAAGGCATACCATTTCACAATAATTTTCATGAATAAAAATATTTTTATTCATAAAAGCAACTATTTCACAATAATTTTCATAAATAAAAATATTTTTATTCATAAAAGCAGTCTATTTTATAAATAAAAATATTTTTATTCTTCAAAACAAAAATATTCTTAAAAATTATTATCTTTTAAGAATAAAAATATACAGTTTAGAATAATTTAAATCAATAATTTTTTATTGATATTTTATATATTTTATCAACATCAAGTAGACCCCTTAATATTTAATTATTGATTAACTTTAAGAATAAACATATATAATTTAATAATTTTTAATGATATTTATTACACTTTTCAATAAATTTTGTCAATTTTAATGCAAATTTATTTTTAAGAAAATAGGTGACATATGCTTCAAAATAAATAATTTTTAAGAATAAATTAATTTTATAAAAATAATTTTACACTCTAAAATAAAATGTTAATTAATAAATATTTAAAATTTTAAAAGGAGTCTATTTGAACTATTTTTAAAAATTTGTAGGCTTTGATGAACTTTTTTTAGTTTATGGTGCTAAATGCTCTTGTCATGAAAGTTTAAGAGTTTTTTTTGTACTTTGATTCTTGAACAAGCTGATGTATATTTTAGCTTAAGAATTGATGCTTTTAGTTATTAGTTACATATTATACTTTCTCAAAAATATATATTTTAGCTTAAGATTTGATACTTTGTCACATGACTTAACTTTTGATAGAATGCACAACAGAGGTAGTCTTCCCCTTTTAAATTAACACTCTACACTTTAAGATATTTTTAAAGAAAAATTACTACTTAACTATTTTCTCACCGGCTTCTCAAAAATATATATTATTTATGTAGCTTGCATTTTATAAAACATTGCTGCAAAACTGAAATTAATTTGATTATATGGTTGTCACGACCCAAAACAGGGGTCATGACCGACGTTAGGGAACGGGAATTCTTTCAAATCCGGAACCCATAGCAAGCCTAAAAATAAAATAAAACATGCAATAGTAATAATAATAATATCACAGTTAAATAAAATACAGTGCAGCGGAAATAAAATCCAAAAATATCATAATAACACTTTCACCAACTGGATTTAAATTAAATACTCATCATTACATATATATAACTCTTTTAATACAAATCCAGTTCAAATATAATACAACATCTCTTTAATAATTTAATGACTACTGCAGTGTCTAGATTAAATAAAACTCAAGACTCAGAGAAGCAGTTTATACAAAGAAGCCGGGGCGAAAGAAATCCGGTGTACAGGCCTGCTACTGAGGTCTGAAGATGATGACTCTCCTGAAAAATTAGTCAACGGAGGGAAGTCAGACCTCACTGAGTGAATTACTATAATATATATATATGCACACTAAATGACAATGCATACAATCAACAGTATATATCTAATATGTATATATACATACAAATACACACAGATGCTGAAAAATCATTTTATATATATTTTACTGAAAATCATCGTTTATGAAGGATCTAATAGAACCCTACAATATCGCAACCTCGAAAATAGTGTTAGACAACACTCTAGCCATACAGGCTCACTTATTCCAATATATTCACTTGTTCCATTTGGACAGTAGACTGGCCCCGAGACACTAAGTCAATCGAGCTCCAGCAGTCTGACTATCAATGTGATTGGCCCCGAGACACTAGGTCAACCGAGCTCCAGCAATCACACTCCCAATTCTCATCACACATCAGATAATCATAACCAATCAATATCCACAAGTGGTTAGTAATATAACCTAAATGCTATAGGCGTACCGATACGTACTCGGTCCTAGTGCTGCCCACTAGGTAGCACGTTCTATTGATATCCTTCATTGAAATATAAAACATTCATTCATAAAAATAAATGATGCATGGATTTAAATATAATAGCAACAATAATCATATATATACTAGAAATATACCAAAAATAAACTAGGTATATTTCGAGTATATATACGTCAAATAAATTCAATCAAATTACAAATTAAGCTAGAAATATATTTAAAAATATTTTAAATATAATTTATTAATAAAACATGCATATAATTTAATATATACCAAAAATAAACCAAAAATAAACTAAAAATATACTTGAATACAAATCACATTATTTATGCATATTTAATCAAAATAAAACATATATTTTTAAAATTATGCATTCTAAACACATATATATAAAATAGTAACTCACACTTAGTGCGCTCCACGAGATGGGTCCGACGAGCCTGGTCCACTAGGCCTCGGTCTCGGCGCAACTAAACAAACAATAACGATAGAAATCAGAATAAACCTAACAGAAAATCCTAGAACTCGATCTAGAATATTAAACACATAATCGAAATTAGGGTTCGACTGGACATCATGTTTTACGAGAATTCTACCAAAAATTTGGCAAAATCTCCCCTGTAAAATGGACATCTCTCTACTCAAAGAGTAGAGCCAACCCTGCAAAGAAACACACTTCGAAAAACAGGCTCAACCACACATCCACAATCCCTCGGTCGGACTCCAAACTACAGTCTACCGACCGAGGTCCACAATCACAGAATAATTTCAGAATTACCAAAAATACCCTTGTAACATAGAAATTCATTTTATAAATAGAAATTACATAATTAACCTTTAAACACAGTAAAAACCGATAAAAACTCATTTTATTAGTAAAACCGTATATTATATATATAATTGAAAATAATTCATGAAAAATAGTTTTAATTAGTTAAAAATACTAAATAATTTGCAGAAATCATTTTTATACCTTAAATAATTATTAAAACCAATTAAATTACATTTTTAGTCAATTAAGGGTAAAATTACCAAAATACCCCTATATATATAAATATACTAAAATTACTTCAAAAATTCACCAAAAATAGTATAATTATCAAAAATTAATTTTCTCAAAATATTTATCAATAATATCAATAATTAAACTCAATTAACCAATTAAATTCAATTAAAAACACAATTAACCCTATTTTCCAAAAATTCCATAAACCTAAATAATTCAAAATAAATACATAGAAATTCATAAAAATTCCAAATAAATTCCTATAATTCATTTCAACACCTATATTTATCATAAAACACAATTTCATAATTTAATTAATTAATTTCCGAAAATTAGAAAATAATATTAAAATATTCAAAAATACCCAAAAATCAAAATAATCTCCAAAAATTCCACAAAAACTCATACATGTAGATTAAGCTAAGGGGAACAACATTTGTGAAGGAATTTTTCATGAATCAATCAAATTGAAGTCCAAAAAAATTCAAGAACCCTAATAGGCCGAATTCGAAAAATCGAAACCTAAGCAAATCAAGACCATTTCAAGTGAGACAAAGCTTGGAATCAAACTCACCGGAGCTCAAGGAGAAGAAATAGACTGGCGGTGTCAAAAATGGTGGCCGGAAACGTCGTGATCGACGGTGAAGAAGAATTCGGCTTCTCCGGCCAAAACTGACCTCCAGACGCCGGAAACGGCTGCTACAGGCGGTGAGGAAGGCTGGGGAAGGTGGTGGCACGTCGGATGGCACACTAATGGCAAGAAATCGACGTGACAGGCGACAGAACGGCGATGGGGTTAGTCGGGGAAGAAGGAGTTCGCTCAGGGGTAATTCGATAATTTTCCAAAAGTTGATTTTTTTGAAATATTATATGTATATATGTATACTTTATACTATATAATAAAATAATATTAAATTACACACATTAAATATACACCACACACTTAATATTTAATATTTTAAAATTTAATAATAAATAAAAATAATTAAATAACAATAAAACTAATAAATAAATAATAAAATATTAGGGTAATAAATTAAACCCTAATTAAATAAATATATACACACATAGACTTTATTTAGTAATTTAAAAATATGTATGAGTTCATGCAAGTCCGTAAATCTATTTAAAATAATTAATAGTAAATTATTTACGTGAAAAATTTCCCGAAAATGTAAATCCCGGAAAAATTTTACGTAAATGACTTTAAATAATACAAAATGATTAAAAATAGGTTTTAAATACACATCAACTCGTAAAAATATCATAATATATATATAAAAATTATTAACACTGCATATCCCGATGCAGTATTAAAATATTTAAAAACACGGGATATTACAATGGTAAACATAACGAAAAAATTATAATTTATGGTGTTTTCTATCATTACATGATTTTTCAAAAAATAAAATATACTTGACCAATAACTACCATTAGATCATGAAAAGTATGTTCATCTATGACAATCAAAATAAAGCAAAATCAAAGTCTAAAAAAAAAATAAAGTTACTATAGAATCTCCCATAATTTATCATAAATTAAAAATTAATAGAATTTATTGGACTTAAAAAAAAAGTGAAATCTAAAATTCATTTAGTTTCTAAGGCTTTTGTTTTTCTTAAATATGTTTGTCTTAATTATTGTTATGATGGTTTTATGTTGTAATGGAGAGATGTTATGGGCTAAATTGGTCGTAAAGGTCGTAGAAGAGCCCATTTGATTTTTCATACAAAGTTCATCATTTTTGCATAGCAGTCTAAGCTACATGAAATAGCCTATATATATATGTGTGTGTGTGTGTGTGTGTCGTAGAACTCGTCATTAAAAAAAATAAATCATTATTGTTTTTGAAGGTCAAAATCATTGTTAATCTATATGTATATTAAATGCTGAACTCGAAAGTCATTCAGCCTATATTTTGACATATACCTTCTTCATAATTCAACATTCAGCTCTAAACTCTTTTGTGTTGAATTCTAAAAATTCATAATATTTTTCTATTAAAAAATAAAAAAGGTATTTTTAAAAAGGTATTCATAATCCTCATTTTTTTCGTACGCCCTAATCACTGCTACTACCTTCTTTTCCCTCCTCCTCCTCCTCTTCTCTGCCTACCTGGCCAATAATAGCTTGAGATGGCTTCTTCATTTTTGCATCTCTATATATTTTTATGTTCTTGTATTTCGTATTTTAAATGACAAATAAAATTAAGTATCTTCCTCTTCTTCCCTTTTTTTCTCTTGTAATTTTAAGCCACTTTCAATTGTATGTGAAAATTTTCTGCAATTTTATTATTTTTCATTAAATCAATAAATTTATTAAATTATGATTCTTTTGTTAATAATTAAATTATGATTCTTTGGGTTTATTGTATATTATAGTGTTGAAATGCTTTGTTCTCCCTTTTTTAATTTTTTTAATTTTTATTTTATTTTATTATTTGGTTATATTTTTTTCTTTTTTGTTTTTTAAAATTTTAATGGTTTACCTGAATTCTGGTTTACATGATCTTGTATTGGTGAAATATGTGGATTGCTTACTTTTGGTGAATTTGCTACATCTTAAAAAGGAAAATAAGAATTTGATAGGCACAGCTTGATATGCTGGCGTGAACACTCAACTTGCATTTGGTGAGTATAACACTATTTTAGTTATTAAATGCTAATTATTTGACAAACAATTTTAGATTAATTTTTCTTTCATCAAATCCGTTAATTTTTCTCTTACAGAAACCATAGTAAGTATTGTATGACATTAATTTCTAGCACCAATTTAGAAAATTCACTAGGAACTGTGGTAGTTATTTTTAGATTTCAATTTTTTGGTTTTGTTTTATTTCGATTTGATGTTGTTTATGAGTGTTTAATTGATTGTCTTTGTGGATTACCTAATTGATTTGCTTGATTTATCTTTGTTTATAAGTGTTTCTTAGTCATCAATTTTTTTTTGGTTACATATACATAAAACATTAGCTTCTCATAAAATTCTATGTGCAAATACATGAATATTATGTGATGCACATGTTTGTATTTTACGCCATTAATATACGTGTATGTATTGGGTTTTATATCAAATGAATTAAACACGAGTTAAAAAAAAAGAAAAAAAAAAGAGAGAGGAGAGAAGAGTAAAATGATGGAAGAACCAAAGATATGTTTTGATGGCCACAATTGCTCCTCCTCTTTTTTATCATTTTTCTTTTTGTTTTACTATCCCTTTTTTTGTGAATTTATTCATCAAATGATGGAAAAGTAGAGAATATATGCTATTGGGTTGATTTTAATAAATTCACTAAGAACTGTGGTAGTTATTTTGTCCCCTTTTAACTTTAACCTATTCTAAACCTTTACGTATTCAAAGTGTGTGTGTGCATTTAGTAATATGCTTATGTATTTAGTGAATTTCTTTTTTGCTCAATTTCTTCTTATATTAGTTTGCTAGATCGAAGCTTTGGACCATTTTCTAATATTTATTGAAGGGGTCATTAGTCCTAAAATGGTTGAGATTGTCATTTTTTGGCTTTTTTGCCGCAATTGTCTAACTTATGTATAATTATTTTTTGCCATAGCATATTCTTTAGCAATGACTAATTGCATTTTAGGTTTGGGTTTGTTTTTGAAATATTAGGTTGAACCTAATTATACAATAAATAGCTATAGTACAAGTGGGTTTGAAAATGTACACTTGACCTTAGCTCCAATGATAACAATTGCATATGGCTTTTCAGTTTTCGCATTGCTACCAGCTCCTCCACTGCCCATCAATTTGTTCTTCATCAGGTGAGTCAATAATTTTTTCTACAAAAATTTTTGAAAACCCTCTTATTTTATCCCCTTTTTTCGCTCAAGCCTTTTTTGCTCTACTTTCAATTCTTCTCTTTGTTATGTTTAGCTAAGGAGAATTGATTATGTTGAATTTCATGGGTCCATTTTTTGTACGAAGATGTCAAGTTTTTATTTATTTTATTACATTAATAGTTTGGCTACACATATAAAACAACATTGGAATTTAGAGTAGCCTTACTTTATGAGCCTTCTTTAATGCAATTACAATGGAGTTTGTAGTTTTTAATGGATGGTAATTGTTGGAATTTTTTTTTTGTAACAACCCAATCAATGTTCCACAAAAATTATTAAAAACCCTCTTATTCTCTCACCTATTTTTTACTATTCACTCCCCTCTTTTTACTCAAGCCTTATTTGCTTTACTCTTTTAATTCTTCTCTTTTATTATCGAAAACACTTATTTCTGAAATGTCTATTTGTTTTCTTTGGTTAAATTTTTTTTTTCAATGGTGCTGTTTTCTTATTGTTTGGGTGGTGCCCAGCTTCAGCTTTTGGTTATAAAAAAAAAACATGTATAGTCATTAGTATATAATTACAGGTACCCAATAACTACCCATAAATAGTACCTATTAGACTCTTAGGGTATTATTTTGGCATGAAAAACTTTCACTTTTTTTAATGAGAACAAATATTATTGAATTCATGCTACTTTAGGCAGTAAGCACTACACTGTTAAAAAGAAATCATAGCTCATACATTTTCACTTGTTTCACTTTTTAAATGCATTGCATTGTTTTGAATAGTTTGATTATTTATTATATGAGATCCAATAGGTTTGTGAGCTATGCTTGTGAGTTGTTTGATAAAAGTCTTGAAAGAATAGTTTCTACTATTAATATTATGGTTTCTGGGTTACTAAAGAATAAGGAATTTGATAGGGGTATGAATGAGAGCTTATTCATCTAAGTTTTGGGTGGTTATTTTGGTTTGGGCTTGATGCCAAATTTTGTCACTTTAATGGTTTTGATTTCAACAACTTCATGACTTGATGAGGCATTATAGCTAAATATTGTTGAGATTTGATGAGTTTTTTTTGTCATAGCAACTAATGCTTTAATTTTATTCATGTTTATTATTTGAATAACTTCTTAGATGCCCTTTCACCCTATCTACAAATTGTGAAAAGGATGTAGAGTTAATAAGGGGAAAAGGTTTTTTTTTTTTTAAAAAAATGCTACATTGGCTCAAGAAAGGGAAAATGTCATTATGCATCTACCATAAGAATCTTTATATTTTGCATTTATTTAATACTTTAAGATATTAGTACTAATGAAATGAATCTAAACATGTAACAAAAAATAAAATTCTGAATATACTTTAATCTCTCTATTTATTCCTGCTGTGATAAAGTCAACCACATTTTATTATTTAATATGCATCCATGTCACATGAGCATGATATAATTCTAATGTAAGAAAAAAAATGAAAGTTGACTAATGGTGTGTAATGAAGCTCCAAATTTAAATTAGTTGTATTATGCGAATTTTCTCTACTTTATGTGGCATTCATTATTAATTAATTACTTAATTAATTTTGTGAAGGTGACATTAGAAGTAAAATTCACAAAGAAAGGAGCACTTGCATTATATGACCGTCTTGGATTTATTATAGCAAAATGGCTCTTTCATTATTATTTGAATGCCATTAATGCATTTGGCCTATACAACGAGTAAAGTTGAGAGCTTTATAAGTTTTGAAGGCATTGCCACTTGAACTTAAGAAACAAAAATAAAAGTTAAAGTGACAAAGAACAAAAAGAGAAGAGCAGTTTCAGCTTTCGTGTCGCTCTTAGCTCCTCAACTGCCCAACAATTTATTCTTTATCAGGTGAGTCATAATTTAATCTAAATAAATTTTAAAGTAAACTTTGTCAAAAGTACTAACAAAATGCCCACTAGTTTGGTCAGTTTTTATACACATTAATAAACAAGTGAATTGATAATTAGTATACTATGCAATATCTATTAATAGCTAATAGTTTTTAAACTATAATATATATATATATATATATATATATATATATATATATATATATTATACTTGTCTTCATTCAATTCTCTACTTCAGCTTTCGATTACAAAAAAAATATACATATATAGCCATTAATAATTGTATATGAACTATGGATTATTCATGTCATAGATATTTATTTTTTTAATTATTGATAATTTTTTATATTATAACTAATTAGTTTATTGACAATTGTCCCTATTCATAATTTAGTGTTCGCTCTTAAACACTTATATGGTGAATTATTAAAATTTATAATTTTTCAAATAAAGTATAAAAGAAACTCTTATTTTAAATAACATAAAAAAACCCAATTCTATTTCCCTCAGTATATTTCATTTTTTTTTCAAGCCTTTCACCTTCACCATCCACCACTTTTATCAGTCACGTCCTTGGCTCCCACCCTAGAAGCGTAACCATTATTAATTCAGTGATGGATGCCCTTTTTTTTCCTAATTGAAAAATGAGCATGTTATATTTTCAATTTTGTTATTCTCCATATTGATGTTGGATATCCAATGGGGAAGGTACACAAGGGTAGTTTTAGATATTAGTTGTAGAGTGGCTAGCTTTGGTAAGTATTTATTGGACCAAGAAGTTATTTCCATGTCATTTACTTTAAGGGATGAACATAAGGCTCTGATACAATTTTATTTAGAATGAGTAATTCCTACCACGTTGTCTGTCATTGGCATGCAAAAGCTAACATACCCTAACAATGCATTTGACATGATTCATTGTGCACAATGTTAATGGTATGTTTTTATTATTGCTTTCTCCTTTGATCTTTTATTGTATCAATAAGCAAATTATTTTATCATTGTTATCAACTGATTGTGGAAGGTTTGACATTTCTGTGACAAACTTTTGTTGACAGTTTAAGATGTTAAACTGTTAATTAAGCTCAATAGGATACTTAGACTTGGAGGTTTTTTTTGTATAGTTCACTACTCCAATGTACTATAAAGATTAGAGAGATCACAATGTTTGGAATGGTGAGCTGACTTTCTCTTTATTTTTATGAACATGTTTATTCCTTTTTTTAGAGGACTTGAACCCCTTGCTCCCCCTTCTTCTTAGGGCTGTTAATAACTATTGACTTGTGCTCACAACTAAATTAAATGCATCAAGTTCTACTTTGGAGTTGTTTATCCATGTTAGCTATACATGATAATCATTAGTAAGAGAAGTAAAAGTGAGGGGTTGACTGCACTTAAAATTTATCAAATTTGGATGCTTATCTTTTGCATTTTGTGTAACTATAGTGGCTTTGACAAATTCTATGTACTGAAAGAATGTAACTAAGACTAAGGATTCATTAGGAATTAATCTTGTAATTTATCAAAAGTTTGTCTTACCCTCATGCTATGAGAAGCGCTAAGAAAATTATCTTCCTTTGTGTGACAAAAAAGCTGCATATAATATTTCATTGGTATTTTTGGCAAGAAAAAAAAGGTCATCTTTTATAGCAATTTATTATTATTTTTTATTTAAAATGCTTCTCCTTTTTTTTTTGTTGGTGAGACATGATTATTGTGACTATAGGTGAACAACATATCAATCTTTCTAAATTTAACTTGTATTCTTTTGTCCTTATTGATTACACATTCTGGTCTGCAATGATTAGTGACTTTTTAATAATTATTAATTTGTCATAAGTTTTGGCCTTTACAGGTGTGTGCCTTTAGGTAGATGTCTTTCGAGACTTTCGGTTAATAGTTAAGGTAATGCATGAGCTGACTCAATATTTGGTCTTATAGGCTTAGTATTGTGCCTATGAGTATGTTAAGTGGACTAGATGATATTGAAATGTTTTATGAGGATAACACACATTGTCAAGTCTTATATTTGATGTATATTTAAATTCACATGTCATCAATTGGTCAAGTGTGCGGAATATAATGGATATGAATAGTTTTTATTTTCAAATTTATTTCTTAACATTTGTATTCTATTTTTCTTGGCTCCCACCTTGGTGACAATGGTGCAAAAAGGCTTCTCAGCTTTCATGTTGCTCCTAGCCTCTTTGCTTGCTCTATCGGCAACACTTGAAAGGATCAGTGCTTTGATTTTCTTTTATTCTCATTTGTAATTCTTGTTTGTGATTAATAACAATATTTAGAATAAGCAAGTGCTTTGTATATTAATAGAATGAATTTGAATTCATTCCATTTCTTTCTCTCTTTTCTCCCAAATAATAATACTAACTAATAGAAATATTAATTAAAAAATAGAATTATGAGCGATAAAATGTTATTTAATCTAATACTTTTTTACTTACTATTTGCACCACTTAATTTATTACTATTATTAGTTAATTTGTTAGATATTATTTTTAAAAATATATTATTCATCATAGAAAAAAAAAACTATAGAAGATTATGCTAGCATTTAAAAAAGAAAAATAACAAAAATGTGAACTCGAAAATAGTGTTATTATAGAGGAAATAGATATGCAATAATTAAACATGTATTTTGCAATAAGAAAGAACACAACTTCAATTTGAATTGTTGAAAATTCAAATTATGCAAGAAAATTTAAAGAATATCGCAAAATATTGAGAAGTCTAATGTTAGAATCCTCATTTTATAAGGAAAAAAAATTTGCAAACAAATTTGCAATAACAATGGAGAAGAACATTAAAAGCAAAAGTTACAAAATCCAACAAATTTATATAAATATAAAATGCAAAAAATGCATTGTTAATATCCAAGTATTTAAAACTATATTTTATCATTTTCAATGTTTAGTATTTAAATTTCATAACAAAAGTATCACAAAAATTTATAAAATATAAATCATATTTTTTCAAGTATTTTTAGTTATAATTATTGGAATTTTAAAAAAAATCATAATAAAAATAGAGGTTTTTGATGTTTTTGAATTTGATGTGTCATCTATTATTTTTGTTTACAAATTTTCAAATCATAAAATTTGAATTTATTCCTTAATATATATATATATATATATATATATATATATATATATATATATATATTGTCACGACCCAAAACAGAAGCCATGACCGGCACTAGCGAACGAAAATTCTTTCGAATCTGAAACCCGTAGCAAACCTTAAAGAAAATATAAAAGCATGCAATAATAATAAAATAAATAAAATATCTTGCAGTGGAAATTAAAATCTCATAAGTAATAATATAACTCATCCACTGATTTAATAACACAAATCCATCTCATATATATAAAATCTTTCAATACAATCTTCTCTGTTCAAACTTTTAAAATATAAATCTCATACATATACAATACATACAACTCACTAAAACAACTACTGCAATGTCTAGAATACAAAATAAAACTTAGGTAAGCAGCTTACACAATAAGGCCGGGGCGGAAGAAATCCGACGTAAAAGTTTGCTACTGAGGTCTGAGGATGAAGACTCTCCTAAAAACTAAATCAATGGAGGGGAGTCAGACCTCACTGAGTGAATTGTTATAATATATATACATGCATAGCTAAATGACAAATGCACACATTCAATAGTATATATAATAAATATATATACAGACAAATACACAGGAATGCAGCAAAAATCATTTTATATAATACTGAAAATAATAACCGTTTATGAAGGATCAAATAGAACCCTAAATGATCACAACCTCAAATAATGCTAGACAACACTCTAGCCATACAGGCTCACTTATTCCAAATAAATTCACTTATTCCAAATAAATTCACTTATTCCATTTGGACAGTAGACTGACCTCGAGACACTAAGTCAACCGAGCTCCAGCAGTCTGACTGTCAGTGTGATTGGCCCCGAGACACTTGATCAACCGAGCTCCAGCAATCACACCCTCAAATCACATCTCACATCAATCAAACCAATCCAATCAATAACCACAAATAGGTTAGTAATTCAACCTACAATCTATCGTTGTACTGGTACGTACTCGGTCCTAGTGCTGCCCACTAGGTAGCACGTTTTATTGATATCCTTCATTTAAAAATAAACTCATACATTCATAAAATAAATGATGCATGATATTAATTAAAATGACAATATAAACCATATATATACTAGAAATATACCAAAAATAAACCAAGTATATTTCGAGTATATATATGTCAAACATATTCAGTTTAATTACAAAATTAACTAGAAATAAACTATATATATACTTAAAACAATTTAAGTATAAATCATGGATAAAACAAGTATTTAATTCAAAATATACCAAAAATATAATAAAATATACCTAAAGTATACCTAAGCATTTATTAAATCATTTATGCATAATTCATACAATTAAAACATATATTTCTAAAAACATGCAACCTAATACACGTATATATAAAATAACAAGTCATAGTTATGCGCTCCACGAGATGGATCCGACAGGCCTGGTCCACTAAGCCTCGGTCTCTGTGCAACTAAACAAATAAATGATAATACGAAATTAGAATAAATCTACTAAAATTCCTAAGGACTCGATCTAAAACACCGGATACAGACTAGAAATAGGGATTTGATCAAATGTTATGTTTTACGAGAATTCTACTGAAAATTCGGCAGAACCTACTCTGTAAAACGGACATCTCTTTACTCAAAAAGTAGAGCCGGTCCTGCAAGAAAACACACTTTAAGTATATACAGTCACACAACCCCTCGGTCGAACTCCCAAACTACAATTCTATCGACCGAGGTTCACAATTCATGAGATAAACACAGAATATATAAAAATTTCCAAAATACTGAAAATACCTTTATATATCAACATATAGCAATTTAGGTATTTAAACACTAAAAATAATTATTTTACCGATAATTACATTAAAACCCTAATTTTAATAAAATATTATTAAAAATCAATAATTCTCGATAAATTCACAAATATTAACCGAAATTCATTTTATAAATCCAAACTACATAATTAGCCCAAAAACATATTAAAAATCATTAAAAACTCATTTATTTGCAAAAATAATATATTATATATAATTTGAAAATAATTTTTGAAAAATAGTTTTAATTAGTTAAAAAAAATAGTAAATAATTTGTAAAAATAATTTTTATACCTCAAATAATTATTAAAACCAATTAAACTTAAATTTCAACAAATTTATTATCAAATTACCAAAATACCCCTAATATATATAAATTCACAAAATATACAATAATTATTCAAAAATTCACTAAAAATCACACAATTGCTCAAAAATTAATTTCTCAATATATAATTCAATAAAATCAATAATTATACTTAATTAACCCATTAATTTTAACAAAATATTTATTTATCCTAATTTTCTAAAATTTACCTAAACTAAATAAAATCATAATAATTACACAAAAATCACAAAAATTACAAATTAAATTTTAAAATTAATTTCAACCTCTATAAACACCATAAATCACAATTTCACAAATTATTTAATTAATTTACGAAAATTAGAAAATATTAATAAAATAATTAAAAATTCACAAAAATCAAAATAAAGTTCAAAAATTCTACAAAAATTACAGGATGTAGATTGAGCTACTAGGAGCAATTTTTGTAAAGGAAGTAAGCTTGAATCATCAAGATTGAAGTTCAAAAAAATCAAAAAGCATAAGTGGCCGAATTCAAAACCAAGCTTAAATCCTTACCAATTCAAGTTTTCAAGCTTCCAGGAGCTTAGAATCAACTTCTAGGAAGTTCTAAGAGCAAAACCATGCCAGAATCATCAAGAACGGTGGGCCGAACGAGGAAGAACATAGTTAATTAAGGTTTTGGGTTTCCGGCCAAAAAAACAGCCAAACCATGCCAAAGAAGAAGGTGGCAGGTGGCGGAGTAGGCTTGAAATGGTGGTGGCATGCCGGGAAGCGCAGTGACAGTGAGGGAACGACGTTTTGCAGTGGTAAGAGGGGGAAGGGACGTCGGGATCGTGAGGAAGGGGGTGAGTGGCATAAATGGTAAATTTGATAACTTATATATATATATATAATAACTTTAACATTTAATATTATAATATAATAATATTATATTCAAAATAATCCCACACCACATGTTATACACATATAAATACATATATATATATATATATATATATATATATATATATATATATATATATATATATATATATATATATATATATATATATATATATATATATATATCACATGATAATAAAAATAAAAACTATATAATACAAACATAAATAAAAATAATAAACCCTAAAAATGCTAAATATATATATATGCATGTATATGTATATATATATATTAATATGAAAATATAATCATGCATGGAATCATGCAATTTAATAAAACGGACTAATGTAAATAAATAAATATTTATTTAGGTTTTATTTTCCTAAAAATGAAATTATCGGGAAAATTTTACGTAGGAAACTTAAAATAATTAAAATAACTTTAATAATTAATAAACTAATTAATATTCAAATATATTTATTAAAATTATTAACACTACATATCCCGATACAGTTTAAAAATATTTAAAATATCAGGTTATTACAATCTTCCCCCCTTACAAGAATTTATTCCCGAATTCCAAAAAAAGAAGAAATACAAAATCAAAAAAGGAAGAGATATGGGTAAGAAGCTCGCATTTCAACTTCAGTCTCCCACGTATACTCCTCTACCCTGTTGCTGCGCTTCAAAACTTTGACCATCGGAATCTGCTTCGAACGTAATTGTCGAACTTGATAGTCAACGATCGCCATAGGTTCCCCCACGAATGTCAGGTCTTCATTCACTTCCACGCTGTCGGGCTGCAACACATATGAAGGGTCTGAGACATACTTCCTCAACATCGAGATATGAAATACTAGATGGACTTGAGACATACTTGGAGGCAAAGCCAACTAATATGCAGCAATGCCTACTCTCTCCAGAATCTCGAACCGTCTTATATATCTCGGTGCTAACTTACCATTCTTGCCAAATCTCATAATACCTTTCATCAGAGACACCTTCAGGAAAACAAAATCCCCAACTTGAAATTCAACATCTCTGCGCCTAGGATCTATATAGCTTTTCTGCCTGCTAACTGCGGTCTCTAATCTGCCCTTGATCATAGCAACCTTCTCTACAGCATCCTGAACCATCTCAGGTCCAATTAAAGCTCTCTCACCAATATCCTCCCAACTCAGAGGGGATCTACACTTCCTTCCGTACAAAGCCTCATATAGTGTCATTCCAATATTGCTATAGTAGATGTTATTATATGCAAGCTCTACAAGTGGCAAATGATCATCCCAACTACCTCCCAAATCCAAAACACACATCCTCAACATATCTTTTGGTGTCTGGATCATCCCCTTAGACTGACCATCTGTCTAAGGATGAAAAGCAGTACTGAAGTCCAACCTAGTGCCCATCACTTCTTGCAACTTCTGCCAAAAATGAGAGGTAAACACTGAACCTCTGTCTGACACAATAGACACAAGTACTCCATAAAGGCACACAATATGCTTCACATATAACTTCACCAATCTAGCTACAGAATAAGTGGCTTTCACAGGCAAAAAATATGCAGACTTGGTCAACCTGTCTACAATCACCCAGATGGAATCGTATCCATCCTTAGAACGAGGTAAACCAACCACAAAATCCATAGCTATCCTTTCCCACTTCCACTCAGGAATAGGAAGAGGCTGAATCTTCCCAAAAGGCTTCTAATGCTCAGCTTTCACTTACTGACATGTCAAGCACTTAGCAACATAATCAGTGACATCCTTCTTCAGTCCGTCCCACCAGTACAAGTCTCTGATACTGTGGTACATCTTAGTGACACTCGGATGTACACTATAGGTTGTAGAATGTGCTTCCTCTAGGATCTCTTCTCTCAAATTATCCACATCAGGAACACACAATCTACCACTGACCCACAAAATACCATCATCATCGAGTGTGAAATTAGTGAACTTCCCTGCTCGAACATTCTTTGCAAGCTCTTCTAGAATAGGATCTCGACTTTGAGCTGCCTTAATCCTATCTCTCAATACAAATCATACCTTAAATTGAGCTAACAGTCCACTTGATCTACTAATCTTCATCATCAGACCTTGATCCACCAACAGATGCAACTCCTGGATCAACGGTCTCCTCTCTACACTGATATGAGCAAGACTGCCTGAGGACTTCCTGCTAAAGGCATCCGCTACCACATTAGCCTTGCCCAGATGATATAGTATCTCATAGTCATAATCTTTCAACAGTTCCAATAATCTCCTCTGCCTCAGATTCAGATCTCTCTGCTGGAAAATGTACTTAAGGCTTTTGTGATCAGTAAAAATCTCACCAGTCACCCCTGTCATAACCCAAAATAGGGGCCATGACCGACGCTAGGGAACAAGAATTCTTTTGAATTCGAAACCCGTAGCAAGCCTAAAAAAAATAACAACATGCAATAATAATAATAGTATAAATAAAATCACTCGCAGCGGAAATAAATTTCATAAATAATAAAATAATAATTCCCCAATGGATTTAGATAAACAACTCATCTCATATATAAATAATCTCTTTTAAACACAAATCTCAGTTCATATATTTATAATACAATCTCATTTAAATATGATACATAAATTTCATAAATGATTATAACTACTGCAGTGTCTAGATTATAAAATAAAACTCAAGTAAACAGTTTATATAGCGAAGCCAGGGCGAAAGAAATCCAGCGTATGGGTCTGCTACTGAGGTCTGATGACATAGACTCTCAGGAAAAATAGTCAACGGAGGGGAGTCAAACCTCACTGAGTGAATTGTTATAATACATATACATGCATAGCTAAATGACAATGCACACATTCAATAGTATATATAATAAATATATATACAAGCAAATACACACAGATGCAGCAAAATCATTTTATATATTTTACTGAAAATAATATCGATTTATGAAGGATCAAATAGAATCCTAGAAAATCGCAATCTTAAACAGTGTTAAACAACACTCTACCCATACAGGCTCACTTATTCCAAATAATTTCACTTGTTCTAATTGGACAGTAGACTGGCCCCGATACAC
This sequence comes from Mallotus nudiflorus, assembly GCA_947683625.1. NCBI lineage: Eukaryota > Viridiplantae > Streptophyta > Magnoliopsida > Malpighiales > Euphorbiaceae > Mallotus > Mallotus nudiflorus. Next base: position 41,596 of record CANTUR010001692.1, on the reverse strand, counting down.
TAAGTCAACTGAGCTCCAACAGTCTAACTGTTAGTGTGATTGGCCCCGAGACACTTGGTCAACCGAGCTCCAGAAATCACACTCTCAAATCACATCACACATCAAATAAATCAATCCGATCATAATCCACAATTAGGTTAGTAATATAGCCTAAATGCTATTAGCGTACCGGCACGTACTCGGTCCTAGTGCTGCTCACTAGATAGCACATTCTATTGGTATCCTTCATTTAAATATAAAACATACATTCATAAAATCAATGATGCATGATATTAAATAAAATAGCAACATAAACTATATATACACTAGAAATATATCAAAAATAAACCAAGTATATTTCGAGTATATATACGTTAAATAAATTCAATTTAATTATGAAATAATCTAGAAATACACTTAAAATCATTTTGAGAATAATTCATTAATAAAACATGCATATAATTTGAAATATACCAAAAATATACTGAACATATACCAAAAATAAATCCAAGAAATAATTAAACTATTCATGCATAATTTATAAAATAAATCATACATTTTTAAAAACATACATCCTAGAATACATATATATAAAATAATAACTCACTGTTATTGCGCTCCACGAGACGAGTCCGACGGGCCTAGTCCACTAGGCCTCGGTCTAGGCGCAACTAAACAAACAAACAACAACACGACATTAGAATAAATCTAGCGAAAATTCTAAAGACTCGATCTAGAATATTAGACATAGAAATAGAATTGGAATTCGACCGGACATCACGTTTTATGAGAATTCTACCAAAAATCCGACAGAACCTCCCCTATAAAATGGACATCTCTCTACTCAAAGAGTAAAGCCGGTCCTACAAAGAAACACACTTCGAATATACGTAGAACACAATCCCTCGGTCAAATTCCAAACTACAATTCACCGACCGAGGTTCACAATTCACAGAATAATTATAGAACACATGAAAAACACCAAAAATACCAAAAAAACAAAAACCCTAATTTTAATAAAATATTATTAAAAATCGATAATTCTCAATAAATTCATAAATATTGACCAAAATACATTTTATAAATCTAAATTACATAATTAACCCTAAAACTTACTAAAAATCGATAATTACTCATTTATTTAGAAAAATCGTATATTATATATAAATAGAAAATAATTTACGAAAAATAGTTTTAATTAGTTAAAAATACTAAACAATTTGTAGAAATCATTTTTATACCTCAAATAACTATTAAAACCAATTTAATTATATTTTTAGCCAATTTAGTGTCAAATTACCAAAATACCCCTAGTTACGTAAATTCCCTAAAATTAATAAAAAAATTCATCAAAAATAGTATAATTACTCAAAAATTAATTTCTTAATATATAATTCAAGAAATTCAATAAATATACTCAATTAACCAATTAATTTCATAAAATACATAATTACCCTAAATTTCTAAAAATTACATAAACTAAATAAATTCCAAATAATTATATAAAATTCACAAAAATTACAAATAAATTTATAAAATTCATTTTAACACCTATAAACACCATAAAACACAATTTCATAATTTAATTAATTAATTTTTGAAAATTAGAAAATATTAACAAAATAATAAAAAATTCACAAAAATCAAAATAATTCCCAAAAATTCTATAAAAATTCACAGAGCAAGATTAAGCTACGAGGATCAATGTTTGTGAAGGAAGATTGTGGAATCATTCAAATCGAAGCTCAAAAAAATCAAAAAACCTAAATGGCCGAAAATGTAAAATCAAAACCTAGGAAAATCTAGACCATTTCAAGTGAAACAAAGCTTGGAAATGAACTCACTGGAGCTCAAGGAGAAGATGGAGACCAGTGGGGCTCAAAATGGTGGCCGAAATCACATCGATCGAAGTTAGAGTCAATTTTTGACTTCTCGGGTTGTTGCAGCGTTCACTGGCGTCGGAGAGGGTGGAAGGGGTGGCTGAGCTGCTGGAGGAAGAGGGTGGACGTCCGACAGGAACTCTCAATAGAGGTGAACGAAATCGCGCAGTGAGGGGAAGGGGTGAGGCGTCGAGGAAGAGAAGTAGGGGGTGATGGCAATTCTATAATTTTTTATTTTTGATAATGATAGTATATGTATATATATATATTCTACTTTATATTATATTAATATTTAATATAATATAAAAAATAAATATGCACCACACACACATTTTAATAATATATACACATATATACATATATACACACTTAATTAATTAATATTAAAACTATGTATTATAATTTAATTCAATTAAATAAACCCTAATTTTAACTTTAAATGCATGTATGTACATATATATTTTATTTGACACTTAAACATCACGCATGAGCTCATGCAAATTCACTAAACCGATTAAAATAATTAATATTTAATTATTCACGTTTTAATTTCCCCAAAAATAAAATTAAAGGGAAAAATTTACGAAAATATCTTTAAATAATATAAAATAATTAAAAATGACTTTAATAAATAATAAACTCATTAAATAATCATAAAAATTATAAAAATTATTAACACTGCATATCCCGATGCAGTTTAAAATTATTTAAAAATCTGGGATATTACAACCCCGTACAAATAATGTCTTTAGATCTTGAGAGCAAAGATCACTGCAGCCATCTCTAAGTCATGTGTAGGATAGTTCTGCTCATGCTTCTTCAACTACCTTGAAGCATAGGCTATCACCCTACCATTCTGCATCAACACACAATTTAGGCCAACTCTAGAGGCATCACAATACACTGTGAACTTGTCCATACCTGTAATATCCCGTATTTTTTTAAAAATATTTTTACACTGTACCGGGATATGCAGTGTTAATAATTTCTGTATATTATATGAGATTTTTACGAGTTAATATGTATTTAAAACCTATTTTAATTATTGTGTATTATTTTCAGTGTTTTACGTAAAATTTTCCCGGGACTTGCATTTTCGGAGAAATTTTCACGTAAACAATGTATTATTAATTGTTTTAAATGTATTTTTGGACTTGCATGAACTCATGCGTATTTTTAAATTATTAAATAAAGCCTGTGTGTGTATATTTATTTAATTAGGGTTTAATATTACCCTAATATTATATTAATTATTTATTAGTTTTATTGTTATTTAATTATTTTTATTTAGTATAAATTATTAAAATATTAAATTTTTATGTGTGTGGTGTATATTTGATGTGTGTAATTTAATATTATTTTAATATATAGTGTAAAGTATATATATATACACATATACATTAAAAATTGTCAAAATTACAAAAGTTTGAAAAATTACAAAACTGCCCCCGTGAGCTTCTTCTTCCTCCCGATCGCTCCCTTCACCGTCCGGTCGCTGCTACTGCCGTTTCTTCACCGTGGGTGTGCCGTCCGGTGTGCCACCACCTTCCCCAGCCTTCCTCGCCACCTGTGGTAGCCATTTCCGGCGCCTGGAAGCCATTTTTGGCCGGAGAAGCCGAAAGTCGATCCATCGTCGATCACGTCGATTTCGGTCACCGTTTTCGATACTGCCAGTCTCTTTCTTCTCCTTGAGCTCCGGTGAGTGTGATTATAGCTTTGGTTTGAGCTAAAATGGTCTAGAATTGCTTAGGTTTCGAATTTTTAATTTCGGCTTATTAGGGTTTTTGATTTTTTTTGAGCTTTGAATTGGATGATTCATGAAAAATACCTTAACAAATGTTATTCCTAGTAGCTCAATCTACATATATGAATTTTTGTAGAATTTTTGGAGATTGTTTGGATTTTTGGGTATTTTTGAATATTTTAATATTATTTTCTAATTTTCGGAAATTAATTATTTAAATTATGAAATTGGAGTTTATGGTTGAATTAGGTGTTTAAATGAATTATAGGAATTTATTTGGAATTTTTATGAATTTCTAAGTATTTATTTTGAATTATTGAAGTTTATGTGATTTTGAGAAATTAGGGTTAATTGTGTTTTAAATTGAATTTAATTGGTTAATTGAGTTTAATTATTGATATTATTGATAAATATGTTGAGAAAATTAATTTTGGATAATTGTATAATTTTTGGTGAATTTTTGAAGTAATTTAAGTATATTTATATATATAGGGGTATTTTGGTAATTTTACCCTAAATTGGCTAAAAATGTAATTTAATTGGTTTTAATAGCTATTTAAGGTATAAAAATGATTTCTACAAAATATTTGGTATTTTTAACTAATTAAAACTATTTTTCGTGAATTATTTTCAATTATATATATAATATACGATTTTTCTAATAAAATGAGTTTTTATCGGTTTTTACAGTGTTTTAAGGTTAATTATGTAATTTCTACCTATGAAATGTATTTCTATGATATAAGGATATTTTTGGTATATCTGGAATTATTCTGTGTTTGTGGACCCCGGTCGGTGGACTATAGTTTGGAGTCCGACCGTGGGATTTTGGTTGTGCCTTGTGTAGTTTTTCGAAGTGTATTTCTTTGCAGGGTCGGCTCTACTCTTTTGAGTAGAGAGATGTCCGTTTTATAGGGGAGGTTCTGCCGAATTTTTGGTAGAATTCTCGTAAAACGTGATATCCAGTCGAACCCTAATTATGTTCCGTATTTTAATACTCTAGATTGAATTCTAGGATTTCTGTTAGGTTTATTCTGATGTCGATTATTTATTGCTTGTTTAGTTAGGCCGAGATCGAGGGCTAGTGGACCAGGCCCGTCGGACCTGTCTCGTGGAGCGCATTAGGTGAGTTACTATACTATATATATATGCTGAGGATGCATGATTTAGAAATGCATGTTTTATGTTGATTAAATATGCATAAATAATTTGATTATTTCTTAAGTTTACATTAAGTATATTTTTGGTATATATTAAATTATATGCATGTTTTGTAAATAAAATATATTTAAAATGTTTTTAAATATATTTCGAGCTTAAGTTATAATTTGACTGGATTTATTTGACGTATATATACTCGAAATATACCTGGTTTACTTTTGGTATATTTCTGGTATATATATGGGTTATATTGTTATTTCATTTACATTCATGCATCATTTATTTTTGTGAATGAATGTTTTACATTATTAATGATGAAGGATATCAATAGAACGTGTTACCTAGTGGGCAGCACTAGGACCGAGTACGTACCGGTACGCCTATAGCATTTAGGCTATATTGCTAACTAATTATGGATATTGATTTGATATGATTATTGATATGTGAGATGTGGTTTGGAGGTGTGATTGCTGGAGCTCGGTTGACCAAGTGTCTCGGGGCCAATCACACTGGTAGTCAGACTACTGGAGCTCGATTGACTTAGTGTCTCGGGGCCAGTCTACTGTCCAAATGGATTAAGTGGATATACTTGGAATAAGTGAACCTGTATGGCTAGAGTGTTGTTTAACACTATTTTCTGAGGTTGCGTTATTCTAGGGTTCTATATGATCCTTCATAAACTAGGGTTTTTCAATAAAATATATAAAAATGATTTTTCTGCATCTGTATGAATTTGCCTGTATATATACATATTAGATATGTATTATTGACTGTATGCATTTTCATTTAGAGTGTATGTATATATATTATAGTAATTCACTCAGTGAGGTCTGACTCCCCTCCGTTGACTATTTTTCAGGAGAGTCAACTTCTTCAGACCTCAGTAGCAGGTCGATACGCCGGATTTCTTCCGCCCCGGCTTCTTTGTGTAAATTATCTACTTGAGTCTTATTTATTTTTTCTAGACACTGCAGTAGTTGTGAATTAAAGTATTGGATTTCATGTATTTTATTTTAAAGAGATGTATTATATTGAAACTGGATTTGTATTAAAAAGATTATATATCTATGGGATGAGATTTGATTTAAATCCAGTTGATGTGAATAATACTATGATATTATGATTTTTATTTCCGCTGCATATTATATTGTTATGATTATGCATGTTTATTTTATTTTTAGGCTTGCTACGGGTTCCGGATTCGAAAGAATTCCCGTTCCCTAGCGCCGGTAATGGCCCATGTTTTGGGTCGTGACAATACCATTAGGCAAAGCTAACATTGGGGTTGTAGTCAACCTCTCCTTTAACAACTAAAAATTGTTCTCACAAGCTTCTGACCACTCAAATCTTACATTCTTCTGAGTGAAGCGAGTCATAGGAGCTGCAATTCTAGAAAAATCCTATACAAACCTCCTATAGTACTTGTTTAAACCCAAAAAACTGTGAATCTCCATAACTAAAGTCGGTCTAGGCCACTCAGATACTGCCTCAATCTTCTGTGGATCCACCTAGATACCTTGTTTAGACACCACGTGTCCAAGAAAAGTAACACTCTCCATCCAGAAATCACACTTCAAGAATTTAGCATGAAGCTGATGTTCTCTCAGTGTCTGCAGTACAGTCCTCAAGTGATATACATGCTCCTCCATACTCCTCGAATATACCAGTATTGTAATATCCCGTGTTTTTAAATATTTTAATACTGTATCGGAATATGCAGTGTTAATAATTTTATATATAATTATGATATTTTTATGAGTTGATATGTATTTAAAGCTTATTTTAATTATTGTATATTATTTTAAGTGCTTTCCGTAAAATTTTCCTTAGAATTCTATTTTCAGGGAAATTTTCACGTAAATAATTTACTATTAATTATTTTAAGTAGATTTACGCATTTGCATGAACTCACATATATTTTTAAAGTACTAAATAACGTATATATGTGTATTTATTTATTTAACTATGGTTTAATTAATTACCCTAATATTTTATTATTTATTAATTAGTTTTATTGTTATTTAATTATTTTTATTTAGTATTAAATTATTAAAAATATTCAATTATATGTGTGTGGTCTATATTTAATGTGTGTGATTTTATATTATTTTAATATATAGTGTAAAGTATATATATATATACATATACATTTAATATTAAAATAAAATATAAAGTTTGAGTTATTTACGGTTGTGCCATCGCCTATTCCTTCTCCTTCCCCGATCGTTCTCCTCGCCAACCACCGTCTGTCACGCCATTCTCTTGCCGTCGGTGTGCCTCCCGGCGTGCCACCTCCTTCCCCAGCCTTCCCCGCCGCCTGCTGCAACTGTTTCCGGCATCGGGAAGCCCATTTTTGTCCGAAAAGCCGAAAGTGGAAGCTAACGTCGATCGACGTGATTCTGGCCACCATTTTCGACACCGCTGGTCTCTTTCTTCTCCTTGAGCTCCGATGAGTGTGATTCCAAGCTTTGTTTCACTTAAAATGGTCTTGATTTGCTTAGGTTTCGATTTTGGTAATTCGGCCATTTTAGGGTTCTTGATTTTTTTGAACTTCGAATTAATTCATTCATGAAAAATTCCTTCAAAAATGTTGTTCCCCTTAGCTTAATATACATGTGTGAATTTTTGTAGAATTTTTGGAGATGATTTTGATTTTTGGGTATTTTTGAATATTTTATTATTATTTTCTAATTTTTGAAAATTAATTAATTAAATTATGAAATTATGTTTTATGATAATTATAGGTGTTGAAATGAATTATAGAAATTTATTTGGAATTTTTATGAATTTTTATGTATTTATTTTGAATTTGTTTAGGTTTATGTAATTTTGGAAAATTAGGTTAATTGTGTTTTTAATTGAAATTAATTATTTAATTAAGTTTAATTATTGATATTATTGATAAATATGTTGAGAAAATTAATTTTATACAATTATATTATTTTTGGTGAATTTTTGGAGTAATTTTAGTATATTTATATATATAGGGGTATTTTGGTAATTTTACCCTAAATTGACTAAAAATGTAATTAAATTGGTTTTAATAGTTATTTTAGGTATAAAAATGATTTCTACAAATTATTTAGTATTTTTAATTGATTAAAAATATTTTTCGTGAATTATTTTCAACTATATATATAATATACAATTTTTTTAATAAAAATGAGTTTTATCGATTTTTAATGTGTTTCAGGGTTAATTATGTAATTTCTACTTATAAAATGTATTTCTGTGATATAAGGGTATTTTTGGTATTTCCATAATTATTTTGTGATTATGGACCCCGGTCGGTAGACTGTAGTTTGGAGTCCGACCGAGGGGTAGTGGATGTGTTTCTGTGGTTTATTTTTTGAAGTGTGTTTCTTTGCAGGGCCGGCTCTACTCTTTGAGTAAAGAGATGTCCATTTTACAGGGGAGGTTCTGTCAAATTTTTGATAGAATTCTCGTAAAACGTGATGTCTGGTCGAACCCTAATCCTAATTCTGTGTCTAATATTCTAGATCGAGTTTTTAGAATTTTATGTTAGGTTTATTCTGATGTCTGTTGTTTATTGTTTGTTTAGTTGCGCCGAGACCAAGGCCTAGTGGACCAGGCCCATCGGACCTATCTCGAGGAGCGCACTAAGTGTGAGTTACTATTCTATATATATATGCTTTAGGATGCATGATTTAGAAATGTATGTTTTATTTTGATTAAATATGCATAAATGGTTTAATTATTACTTAAGTTTATTTTTAGTTTATTTTTGGTTATTTTCTATATATTTTAAACTGATATGCATGTCTTATTAATGAATTATGCTTAAAATGTTTTTGAATATATTTCTAACTTATTTTGTAATTATATTGGATTTCTTTGACGTATATATACTCGAAATATACCTGGTTTACTTTTGGTATATTTCTAGTATATATATGGTTATTGTTGCTATTATATTTAAATTCATGCATCATTTACTTTTATGAATGTATGTTTTATATTTAAAATGAAGGATATCAATAGAACGTGCTACCTAGTGGGCAGCATTAGGACCGAGTACGTACCAGTACGCTTATAGCATTTAGGCTATATTACTAACCATTTGTGGATATTGATTGGATATGATTATTTGATGTGTGATATGATTTGGGAGTGTGATTGCTGGAGCTCGATTGACCAAGTGTCTCGAGGCCAATCACACTGACAGTCAGACTGCTGGAGCTGGGTTGACTTAGTGTCTCAGGGCTAGTCTACTGTCCAAATGGAATAAGTGAATATATTTGGAATAAGTGAGCCTGTATGGCTAGAGTGTTGTCTAACACTGTTTTGAGGTTGTGATATTCTAGGGTTCTATTTGATCCTTCATAAACTGTGATTTTCAATAAAAATATATAAAATGATTTTATTGCATCTGTATGTAATTGCTTGTATATATACATATTATATATATACTTTTAATTGTGTGCATTGGCATTTAGTATGCATGTATATATATTATAGTAATTCACTCAGTGAGGTCTGACTCCCCTCCGTTGACTATTTTTCAGGAGAGTCATCTTCATCAAACCTCAGTAGCAGGCCTGTACGCCGAATTTCTTCCACCCCAGCTTCTTTATGTAAACTGCTTATCTGAGTCTTGAGTTCTATTTTATAATCTAGACACTGTAGTAGTTGTAGATAAATTATGGGTTTTATGTATTATATTTGTGTGAGTTATGTACTTTGAATATTTGAACTGGATTTGTATTAAAGGTTATTTATATATATGAGATATGGATTTGATTTAAATCCCGTGGTGGAATATTATTTTGGTACTTGTAATTTTATTTCTGCTGCATTAAGAGTTATTGTTATTATTATTGCATGTTTATTTTATTTTTAGGCTTGCTACGGGTTCCGAATTCGAAAGAATTCCCGTTCCCTAGCGCCGGTCATGGCCCCTATTTTGGGTCGTGACAAGTATATCATCGATGAAGACTATCACAAACTGATCCACATATGGTCTGAATACTCTGTTCATCAAATCCATAAAAGCTATTAGTGTGTTAGTCAAGCCAAAAGACATTACCAGAAACTCATAATGGCCATATCGAGTGCGGAATGCCGTTTTAGGAACATTGGCTTCACTAATCTGCAACTAATGATAACCTGACCTCAGATTAATCTTAAAAAAGAACTGTGCACCCTGTAGCTAATCAAACAAGTCATTTATCCTCGGGAGAGGATACTTGTTCTTCACTATCACCTTGTTTAACTCTCTATAATCAATGCACAGTCTCAGGGTATCATCCTTCTTCTTTATAAACAGGACTGGTGCACCCTAAGGAGAAACACTGGGTCTAAGGAAACCCTTATCCAACAACTCTTGTAATTGCTCCTTCAACTCTTTTAACTCTGTAGGAGTTATTCTGTAGGGTGACATAGATATAGGAGTAGTGCCTGGAACCACATTTATACAGAACTCAATCTCTCTGTGAGGTGGTAAACCTGGCAACTCTTTAGGAAAAATATCAGGAAACTCACAGGCAACAGGAACATCTGTGAGTGACAACTTCTCTACTGAAGTATCTCTGACTAATGCCAAATATCCTTGACAACCTTTCCTTAGCAACTTCCTAGCCGTAATAACAGAAATGAGGTTCTGAGGTGCTGAACTCCTATCACCCACAAACTTAAATTCTTTTTCATTAGGAATTCTGAAAGTCACCTCTTTACTCCGACAATCCACCATGACATAGTGCTGAGATAAATAATCCATACCTAGAATGACATCAAACTCCATCACATTCAATAAAATCAAATCAACAGATAATTCTCTACCTCCAACAAGAACTGGACAACCAGAAAGAATAACATCGATTTCCAAAGAATCACTTAGAGGAGTGGCGATAGACAAAGGAAAAGCCATCCTCGAAGCTTACCAATAAAACTTAGAAGCAAAAATAGGAGAAACAAATGAATGCGTGGCACCCGGATCAAACAAAACCCATGCATCCAGGTAACAGACAGAAATAATACCTGCCACGACTGCATTGGATGCCTGAGCATCCTGCTGAGTGAGATGAAAGGCTCTGGCCTATCCTCAACCTCCCTGCTGGTTGTAGAAGCCTGACCAATACCTCTGGCACCTCCTCTGGTACCTCTACTACTACCCTGTTAGGGAACAATCTGGGTAGAACTCTGACGCTGGGTTGGAGGCAACTGAAAAGGAACGGGTGTAGCACTAGCAATCGACTGTTGAGGAAATCATGGAATCTGTGGCTGCTGATACCCAGAATAGGGACACGATCTAGCATAATGTCTCATTTGCCCGCATCTGAAGCATGTTAGCGGTGTCATATAACATGGTCCCTAATGGACTCTGCCGCAGGTCTGACATTCACTAGTAGCTGATCCAGAACTACGACCACTGCTGCTACTCGAACCACCTGACCCAAGTCTGAATGGTCTGCGCTGACCTCCACGGCCATGTCTACTGCTCCAATGTACTCGTTGTTGCTATCTCTGAGTCTGCTCGGCTGGACCTCTCTGCTGACTACTCAATCCAATTTGGAAACTTGAGTACGAAGTAGTCTAGAATCCACCTGACTGAACATCCAACTGGTAATAATCAGGCATAGCTCCTTGCCTGACTAGCCTTAGCTCAATCTCCTTGGCCAACTCAATTACTGACTCAAGAGTAAGGCCCGCTGTAGGTATACCAGTAAATGCAGAACCCAATCCGATGACGTATGTGGTGACTGTGAAGTACTGGTCTCACATCAGATTCTCTACATATCTGCCAGGCCGGAGGAACTCTCGAGTATACTCCTCAACTAATCTATCACCGTAAGAAATATTGGTCAACCGGAGTCAATAACTCATGTGAAGCGGCTCTGGGCAAAATCTCCTCATGAATCGCTCTTTGAACTGAGCCTAGGTCATTGTCAACATATACGACTGGATCATCTGAATGAACTAGTCCAGGGCTGGTCCCTCAACAGAAAGCTCGACTATTATGATCCGCTAGTACTCGGTGTGAGCAGTCCAAGTCCTAGTCTTGATTGCATGCAGAAAGTCTAGAGGGTCGGAAGTCCCATCGAAAGCGATCCTGCCAACTCTGGTATAGAATATAGCTGCCTCAAGGTCAGACATACCCTGCTGATAGGTAGGCTGAACAGGCTGAACTACCGGAGGTATAGGAACATCCTTGTACTCAGGCTCTATAGGCTCCTCATCTTGTAACTCTCTCTGTCTACGGTGACTTACCATTCCTCGTGGTCTACCTCTGCCATGACCTTTGCGCCTAACTGGTGGCGCAGGAGGTAAAACCTTATCCTGGAAGGACTCATCATCCTTGACCTCAACAATCGATGGAGCGACACTGCTTGCCTCCTCATTCTGAAAAGACAAACAAAAGGATTTAGACAAAAAAGACAACGGAGGATAACATAGAAAACTAAATCAGGGAACACTTATCAAGACATACTCGAACCTAATTCACTACAGTAGTTTTAAAAGAAAAACACAACAGTGAAAACTAAGGCCACAACTCACACAACTAAGGCCTTGACACAGAACTCCGCGTTGATACTAACTTTGTCACGACCCAAAACAGGGGCCATGATCAATGCTAGGGAATGAGAATTCTTTTGAATCCGGAACCCATAGCAAGCCTTAAAGAAAATATAAAAGCATGCAATAATAATAAAATAAATAAAATATCTTATAGCAAAAATTAAAATCTCATAAGTAATAATATAACTCATCCACTGATTTAATAACACAAATCCATCTCATATATATAAAATATTTCAATACAATCTTCTCGGTTCAAACTTTTAAAATGTAAATCTTATACATATATAATACATATAGCTCATTAAAATAACTACTGTAGTGTCTAAAATACAAAATAAAACTCAGGTAAGCAGTTTACACAATAAGGCCAGGGCGGAAAAAATTTGACGTACAGGTCTGCTACTAAGGTTTGAGGATGAAGACTCTCCTGAAAAATAAATCAACGAAGGGAAGTCAGACCTCACTGAGTGAATTGTTATAATATATATACATGCATAGCTAAATGACAAATGCATACATTCAATAGTATATATAATAAATATATATACAAAAAAATACACATAAATGCAGCAAAAATCATTTTATATAATACTGAAAATAATAACCGCTTATGAAGGATCAAATAGAACCCTAAATGATCGTAACCTCAAATAGTGTTAGACAACACTCTAGCCATATAGGCTCACTTATTCCAAAAAAATTCACTTATTCCATTTGGACAGTAGACTGGCCCCGAGACATTAAGTCAACTGAGCTCCAGCAGTCTGACTATCAATGTGATTGGCCCCGAGACACTTGGTCAACTGAGCTCCAACAATCACACCCTCAAATCACATCTCACATCAATCAAATCAATCCAATCAATATCCATAAATAGGTTAGTAATTCAACCTACAATCTATCGTCGTACCGGTACATACTCGGTCCTAGTGCTGCCCACTAAGTAACACGTTCTATCGATATCCTTCATTTAAAATAAACCTATACATTCATAAAATAAATGATGCATGACATTAATTAAAATGACAATATAAACCATATATATACTAAAAATATACCAAAAATAAACTAAGTATATTTTGAGTATATATATGTCAAACATATTCAGTTTAATTACAAAATAAACCAGAAATAAACTAGATATATACTTAAAACAATTTAAGTATAAATCATGGATAAAACAAGTATTTAATTCAAAATATACCAAAAATATACTAAAATATACCAAAAGTATACCTAAGCATTTATTAAATCATTTATGCATAATTCATACAATTAAAACATATATTTCTAAAAACATGCAACTTAATACACGTATATATAAAATAACAACTCACAGTTGTGCGCTCCATGAGACTGGTCCGACGGGCCTGGTCTAGTAGGCCTCGGTCTCAGCGCAGCTAAATAAATAAATGATAACACGAAATTAGAATAAATCTGACGAAATTCCTAGGGACTCGATCTAAAACATCGGATATAGACTAGGAATAGGGATTTGACTGAATTACACATTTTACGAGAATTCTACTAAAAATTCGGCAAAACCTCCTCTGTAAAACAGATATCTCTCTACTCAGAAAGTAGAGCCGGTCCTGTAAGAAAACACACTTTAAGTATATACAGTCACACAACCCCTCGGTCGAACTCCCAAACTACGATTCTACTGACCGAGGTTCACAATTCAAGAGATAAACACAGAATACATGAAAATTCTAAAAATACCAAAAAGACCCTTTATATATCAACATATAGCAATTTAAGTATTTAAATACTAAAAATAATTATTTTACTGATAATTACATAAAAATCCTAATTTTAATAAAATATTATTAAAAATCAACAATTCTCGATAAATTCACAAATATTAATTGAAATTCATTTTATAAATCCAAACAACATAATTAGCCCAAAAACATATTAAAAATCATTAAAAACTCATTAATTTGCAAAAATAATATATTATATATAATTTGAAAATAATTTTTGAAAAATAGTTTTAATTAGTTAAAAAAATAGTAAATAATTTGTAAAAATCATTTTTATGCCTCAAATAATTATTAAAACCAATTAAACTTAAATTTCAACCAATTTATTATCAAATTACTAAAATACCCCTAATATATATAAATTCACAAAATATACAATAATTATTCAAAAATTCACTAAAAATTACACAATTGCTCAAAAATTAATTTCTCAACATATAATTCAATAAAATCAATAATTATACTCAATTAACCCATTAATTTTAACAAAATACTTATTTATCCTAATTTTCCAAAATTCACCTAAACTAAATAAAATCATAATAATTACACAAAAATCACAAAAATTACAAATTAAATTCTAAAATTAATTTCAACTTCTATAAACACCATAAATCAAAATTTCACAAGTTATTTAATTAATTTACAAAAATTAGAAAATATTAATAAAATAATAAAAAATTCAAAAAAATTAAAATATATTCCAAAAATTCTAAATTACAAGATGTAGATTGAGTAACTAGGAGCAATTTTTGTAAAGGAAGTAAGCTTGAATCATCAAGATTGAAGTTCAAAAAAATCAAAAAGCATAAGTGGCCGAATTCAAAACCAAGCTTAAATCCTTACCAATTCAAGTTTTCAAGTTTTCAGGAGCTTATAATTGACTTCTAGGAGTTCTAGGAGCAAAACTGTGCCAGAATCATCAAGAACGGTGACTGGACGAGGAAGAACGGAGTTAATGAAGGTTTCGGATTTCTAGCCAAACCACGCCGGAGAAGAAGGTGGTAGGTGGCGGAGCAGGCTGGAAATGGTGGTGGCATGCCGAGAAGCATAGTGATGGTGAGGGAACGACGTTGTGCAGTGGTGAGAGGGGGAAGGGACGTCAGGATCGTGAGGAAGGGGGTGAGTGGCAGAAATGGTAAATTTGATAACTTATATATATATATATATATAATAACTTTAACATTTAATATTATAATATAATAATATTATATTCAAAATAATCCCACAACACATGTTATACACATATATATACAGATGCATATATATATATTTCATATGATAATAAAAATAAAAACTATATAATACATACATAAATAAAAATAATAAACCCTAAAAATGCTATATATATATATTAATATGAAAATATAATCATGCATGGAATCATGCAATTTAATAAAACGGACTAACATAAATAAATAAATATTTATTTAGGTTTTATTTTTCCAAAAATGAAATTCTCGAGAAAATTTTACGTAGGAAACTTAAAATAATTAAAATAACTTTAATAATTAACAAACTAATTAATAGTCAAATACATTTATTAAAATTATTGACAGTGCATATCCCGATGCAGTTTAAAATAAATTAAAATATCAGGTTATATATATATATATATATATATATAAAGATATAAAGTAGTAGTAAATACCATGTGCTTCTGTGGACATCGTCAGTTTGATCAACCCACAACAAAAGTCCGATGATGAAAAAATTTAAGTTTTGAATGCAAGGGGAGCCCGAGACTTCTCTAAAATTGACTCAGAAAGCCCAAAACACTGAGCCAAGCCCAAAAATACCATATCCAAACCCGAAATCGAGCTAAAGCCTAAGCCCATCGCCTCTTGGCCCAAAGGCCCTGACTTAGCCCTGGTAAATAGGTGATTGCCTTAACGAAGAGGCATCGCCTCTTCACCCCAGCCATCGGTGAGGCGACGCCTCATTAAAGAGGTGTCACCTCTTCACACCTACTCTTTACAACATTAAATATCATTAACAACAGTGGTTGGAGGCTCACCTAGTGAAGATTTTATCATTTTTGGATGTAAAAAGAAAGGAAAAAGCAGGGGAAAGAGCCTAGTGAATGAAAAAAGCAAGGGAAGAGGGTGAAAATGAGTTTTTGGGAAATTAAAAAAGGGGAGAGGGTGAGAGGCTTTAAAAAAGGATGTAGGGGCATGAGAGAGGGGGTTGGCAACTTGAGGGGTGAAAAAAAAAGTCTAAAAAAAAAGAAAAGATAAGGAAAAGAAAGAAAAAAAAAAGAAAAAAGGAAGAAGAAGAAGACTTAGAAAGCTAAAGACTTGGATTTCTTAGGAAGGAAAAGGGTTTCTCTTACATTCAGATCCTCAAATTAATCAACCAATCTCTAAGGGCTTAGTTAAGAGCATCAAACACGTCCAAGTCAGTAAGCTTCCCCCCTTCTTAAGCTTTAAATCCTTTGTTTTCATTAAAAGTATTGATTCATTACTCTTGTGTTTGTATTCTTAAGTTTTATTGCTTGTTTAAAATCATATGTGAAGCATGATTGCATGAAATACTAAATATTAACAATTAATATTTATTTATTTGTGTCTGTTTCTTGTTTATTTGCGTAAGTATTGAATTTCTTAGGATTTAAGAAAAATATCCTGTCTCTATCCTCGTTGAAGAGGCGACGTCTTTATGACTTTGTGATGAGATGACAAGAACATCACCTCCTGGTCAGGAGGATAAACCCTCTTTGAAGAGGCACCACCGCATGATCAGAATCTATGTGAATTATGTCTTGCTTTTTTATGCTTATTTTGTATTTTTGGCATAATTTCCATGTTTAATTTGTTATATCTCCTGATTTTATGCATGATTATTATGTTGTTTGGTATTATTTTTAATGTTATATTATTATGTTATTTTGTGGACTATTTTGTGAATTTATTGCTATTTATTTTGTGAAGATTATTTGTTAATGATTTATGGATATTGTTGTTGTTTGTGAAATAGAACTAACTCGTATTTGCTGTAGGAATTATTTGGTAATTTTTAATTACTATATGATTAGTTTATTAATCAGTTCTTAAGAGTTTTGATTTATATAATTAATTATTTTATTTTTTGTTTATGTACGGTTTATTTTCAATATCTTTTACGTTTATTTACACCAAAAGTTGTAATCCTTAATCTCTTTCCCCTTTTATTTGGAATGAATGATTGTAAATTATTATTATTTTTTATTTGTGATTGAATGTCAGGACATAAGCATGAAATGGGACTAATGTGCAAACTTGGAATAAAATCAAAAATTGAAAATTAACCACGATTAGTATGTTAATAAGGAAATAATTTAATAATCAAATGTAATAGAATACGAAAATACATAGAGGCCAACAGCAAGGTTGGGTGCGCATTCCAAAAGCCTATACCTAGTTTTCAAACCCGATCTCTGATGACGACTTTTGGGAACCTCCGTGGAACATAGTTATTGTACAATGTGTCCCAGCTGTTATCCGGGTGGCGACTCCATCTCCATTTTAGGCCCCAAGTTCATTATGTATTTCCTAGTGAGCCTTGAGCTCGCATAATGTCGTGGTCACCAATACTTGGGCACGCGATTAACCCCACCGCCTACAGCTTCACAATTGAATAAATTTTTTTTTAGACTCACAATGGTAAATAAATTATTAAATATATACCTTGATATTATTATTATCGTGAATATTATTATTTTTTTATTAAATAATTTAAAAAAAAAGTGTTATGTATTAATATTATAATTATAATTCATAAAATTTCAATAGGTTGTTTATTTAAATAATTGTATGATATTTCTTCAATATTTTTTATAATTATGTTTTTTAACTCTAGAATTAATTTTATATAAAAATATTAGTCATAATTAATTATAAGATAATAAGAAATCATTTGTTATTTTCTTAATAAAAAATTTTAAAAATAATAATAAATGATAATTATGCTCCTTTTCTTAAATAACAAAAACACTATTATCAAACAAATTGTCACGACCTAAAACAGGGAGCCATGACCGGCGTTAGGGAACGAGAATTCTTTCGAATTCAGAACCCGTAGCAAGCCTTAAAAATAAAATAAAAGCATGCAATAATAATAAAATAAATAAAATATCTTGTAGCAGAAATTAAATCTCATAAATAAAATAATAATCCACCAACTCATTTGATAGCATAAAATCCATCTCATATATATAAAATCTTTTAATACAAATTCTCGATTCAACTTTTAAAATTTACATCTCAAACATCTATAATATATACTGCTCACTAAAACAACTCCTGCAGTGTCTAGAATACAAAATAAAATCAAGTAAGCAATTTACATAATAAAGTCGGGGCAGAAGAAATCCAGCGTAAAGGTCTGCTACTGAGGTCAGAGGACGAAGACTCTCCTGAAAAATAAATCAACGGAGGGGAGTCAGGCCTTACTGAGTGAATTGTTATAATATATATATATATATGCATAACTAAATGACAAATGCAAACACTCAATAGTATATAAAATAAATATATATACAGGCAAATACACACAAATGCAGCAAAAATCATTTTATATAATACTAAAAATAATAACCGTTTATGAAAAATCAAATAGAACCCTAAATGATCGCAACCTCAAACAGTGTTAGACAACACTCTAGCCATACAGGCTCACTTATTCCAAATAAATTCACTTGTTCCATTTGGACAGTAGACTGGCCCCGAGACACTAAGTCGACCGAGCTCCAGCAGTCTAACTATCAGTATGATTGGCCCCAAGACACCTGGTCAACCGAGCTCCAGCAATCACACTCTCAAATTACATCTCACATCAAACAAAGCAATCCAATCAATATCCACAAATAGGTTAGTAATTTAACCTAAATTCTATTGTCGTACTGATACGTACTCGGTCCTAGTGTTGCCCACTAAGTAGCATGTTCTATTGATATCCTTCATTTAAAATAAATTCATACATTCATAAAGTAAATGATGCATGACATTAATTAAAATAACAATATAAACCATATATATAATAGAATGCATGACATTAATTAAAATAACAATATAACCATATATATACTAGAAATATACAAAAAATAAACCAAGTATATTTCGAGTATATATACATCAAACAAATTCAATTTAATTATAAAATAAACCAGAAATAAACTATACATATATTTAAAAACATTTTAAGTATAATTCAATAATAAAACATGCATTTAATTTAAAATATACCAAAATATACCTAAAATATACCTAAGCAATTATTAAATTATTTATGCATATTTCATAACATTTAAACATACATTTCTAAAACATGTAACCCTAAAACATGTATATTTAAAATAACAACTCACAGTTATGCGTTCCTCGAGACGGGTCCGATGGGCCTGGTCCACTAGGCCTTGATCTCGGCGCAACTAAACAAATAAACGACAACATAAAATTAGAATAAATCTAACGAAATTCTAGAGACTCAATCTAAAACACCGGACACAGATAAGGAATAGGGTTTTGACCGGATATCACATTTTATGAGAATTCTACTGAAAATTTTGCAGAACCTCTGCTGTAAAACGAACATCTCTCTACTCAAAAAGTAGAGTCAGTCCTACAAGAAAACACACTTCGAGTATAAACAATCACACAACCCCTCGATCGGACTCCCAAACTACAATTCTATAGATCGAGGTTCACAATTCACGAGATATGCACAAAATACATTTAAATTCCAAAAATACCAAAAATACCCTTTAATAATTAAAAAATAGCAAATTAGATATTTAAAACACTAAAAATAATTATTTTACCGATAATTACATAAAAATCCTAATTTTAATAAAATATTATTAAAAATCCATAATTTTCAATAAATTCATAAATATTAACCGAAATTCATCTTATAAACTCAAATTACATGTTAGCCCAAAAACATGTTAAAAATCAATAAAGACTCATTTATTTACAAAAATAGTATATTATACATAATTTGAAAATAATTTTTGAAAAATAGTTTTAATTAGTTAAAAATGATAAATAATTTGTAAAAATCATTTTTGTACCTTAAATAATTATTAAAACCAATTTAACTAAATTTTTAACCAATTTATTACTAAATTACCAAAATACCCCTAATATATATAAATTCACATAATATACAGTAATTATTAAAAAATTCACTAAAAATTATAAAATTACTCAAAAATTAATTTCTCAACATATAATTCAATAAAATCAATAATTATACTTAATTAACCCATTAAATTTAACAAAATGCTCATTTAACCTAATTTTCTAAAATCACCTAAACTAAATAAATTCATAATAATTATACAAAAATTACAAATTAAATTCTAAAATTCAGTTTAGCCCTTAAAAACACCATAAATCATAATTTCACAATTTATTTAATTAATTTATGAAAATTAGAAAATATTATAAAATAATAAAAAATTCACAAAAATTAAAATAAATTTCAAAAATTCTACAAAAATTACAAGATGTAGATTGAGCTACTAGAAACAATCTTTGTGAAGGAACTTAGCTTGAATCATTAGAATCGAAGTTCAAAAAAATTAAAGAACTCAAATAGGCCGAAAATGAAAATTGATCACCAAAGAAAATCTAGACCAAATCAAGTGAAAACAAGCTTAGAAATGCACTCACCAGAGCTCAAGAAAGAGATAAAGACCAGCGGCATCCAATTTGGTAGCCGAAAAATGGTTGAACGGCGATGAGTTTGGGTTACGGGTTCTCGGCCTAAAAATGATCAAAACTCACCAGAAATGGAAGCAACAGGCGACGGAGGAAGCTGGAGAGGGTGGTGGCATGCCAAAAGGCACACCGACAGTGAGGGAAGGAGTTACAACGGTGAGAAAATGGGGAGAGGGCATCGGGAAGAAGAAGAAGGAGGGGCATAAAATGTAAATAAGGAAAACTTTATATATATGTGTGTGTGTGTGTGTGTTTATGTATATGTATATGTATATGTATATATATATATATATATATATATATATATATATAACTTTATCAACTTATATTATAATATAATAATATTATATTCACAAAATTCCTACACCACATGTCTAAAAATAACAATATCTATATACATATACATATGTCATGACCCAAAACAGGGGCCATGACTGGCGCTAGGGAACAAGAATTCTTTCGAATCCGAAATCCGTAGCAAGCCTAAAAATAAAATAAAACATGCAGTAATAATAATAATATAAATAATATTATACAGCGGAAATAAAATCATAAATAATTAAATAATAATCCACTATGGGATTTAAATTAACAACTCATTATATATATAAATAATCTTTTAATACAAATCCAATTCAAATCCTTAAAATACACCATTCACACAAATATAGTATAACACCCTTTAACAATTTTTACAACTACTGCAGTGTCTAAATCATAAAATAAAACTCAGATAAGCAGTTTACATAATGAAGCCGAGACAGAAGAAATCCGGCGTATGGGTCTACTACTGAGGTCTGAAGACGATGACTCTCCTGAAAAATAGTCAATGGAGGGGAGTAAGACCTCACTGAGCGAATTGCTATAATATATATACATGCATACTAAATGACAATGCACACAGTTAAAAGTATATATAATACGTATGTATACAAGCAAATACACACATATGCAATAAAATAATTTTATATATTTTTATTGAAAACCACTATTTATGAAGGATCAAATAGAACCCTAGAAAATCGCAACCTCAAAACAGTGTTAAATAACACTCTAGCCATACAGGCTCTCTTATTCCAAATATATTCATTTATTCCATTTGGACAGTAGACTGGCCCTGAGACACTAAGTCAACCGAGCTCCAACGGTCTGACTGCCAGTGTGATTGACCCTAAGACACTTTATCAACCAAGCTCCAATAATCACACTCCCAAATCACATCACGCATCAAATCAAATCAATCCCATCAATAATCTACAAATAGGTTAGTAATATAGCCTAAATGCTATTAGCGTACCGGTACGTACTTGGTCCTAGTGCTGCCCACTAGGTAGCACGTTCTATTGATATCCTTCATTTTAAATATAAAACATACATTCATAAAAATAAATGATGCATAAATTTGAAATAAACAACAACATAAACCATATATATACTAGAAATATACCAAAAATAAACCAGGTATATTTCGAGTATATATACGTCAAATAAATCCAATTATATTACAAAATAAACTAGAAATATATTTAAAAATATTTTAAGCATAAATCATTAATAAAACATGCATATAGTTTAAAATATACCGAAAATAAACCAAAAATAAACTTAAATACTAATTAAATCATTTATGCATATTTA
Source organism: Mallotus nudiflorus (assembly GCA_947683625.1). NCBI lineage: Eukaryota > Viridiplantae > Streptophyta > Magnoliopsida > Malpighiales > Euphorbiaceae > Mallotus > Mallotus nudiflorus. Next base: position 19,188 of record CANTUR010001692.1, on the reverse strand, counting down.
TCAAAATAAACCATACGTTTCTAAAACATGCACCCTAAAATACATATATATATATATATAAAATAATAACTCATTGTTTATTGCGCTCCTCGAGATGAGTCCGACGAGCCTGGTCCACTAGGCCTCGGTTTCAGCGCAACTAAACAAACAAACGACCACAGAATATCAGAATAAATCTATTAGAATTTCAAAGACTCGATCTAGAATACTAGACACAGAATTAAAATAGGAATTCAACCGGACATCACGTTTTACGAGAATTCTATCAAAAATCTGGCAGAACCTCCCCTGTAAAACGAACATCTCTCTACTCAAAGAGTAGAGCCGGTCCTGCAAAGAAATACACTTCAAGAATAAATACAAAATTCATAACCAAAACCCCTCGGTTGGACTCCAAACTACAATTTACCAACCGAGGTCCACAATTCACAGAACACTACAGAAATACCGGAAATGCCCTTATATAATAAAAATACATTTTATCAATCCAAATTACTTAATTAACCCTAAAACACATTAAAAACTGATAAAAACTTATTTATTAGAAAAATCGTATATTATATATATAATTTGAAAATAATTTACAAAAAATAGTTTTAATTAGTTAAAAATACTAAATAATTTCTAGAAATCATTTTTATACCCTAAATAACTATTAAAACCAATTTAATTACATTTTTAGCCAATTTAGTGTAAAATTACCAAAATACCCCTATATATATAAACTTACTAAAATAAATCCAAAAATTCACCAAAAATAATATAATTACACAAAATTAATTTTATCAACATATAATTCAATAATATCAATAAATATGCTCAATTAAACACACAATTAACCCTATTTTTTAAAATTACATAAACTTAATAAATTCCAAATAAATATATAAAAATTCACAAAAATTAAAAATAAATTTCTATAATTCATTTCAACACCTATAATCACCATAAAACATAATTTCATAATTTAATTAATTAATTTTCGAAAATTAGAAAATGTTAATAAAAATAATCAAAAATTCACAAAAATCAAAATAAATTCTAAAAATTCTACAAAAATTACAGCATGTAGATTGAGCTTCCAGGATCAAAGTTTGTGAAGGAATTTTTTATGAATCAATCAAATTGGAGCTAAAAAAAATTCAAAACCCTAAATGGCTGAAATGAAGAAATTGAAACCTAGAAAAATCTAGACCATTTTAAGTGAAACAAAGCTTGGAATCATACTCACCGGAGCTCAAAGAGAAGATAGAGACTGGTGGCGTTGAATTTGGTGGTCGAAAACGGTTTGATCGGAGCTTGATCAATTTTCGGCTTCTTTGAGAAAAATTGGTCAAAACTCGTCGGAATAGGGAGCTTCAGGCGTCGGGAATGGCTGGCAAGGGAGGAGGAAGGCTGAGGGGCACAGTGACAGCAAGAAACGGAGGTCACAGTGGCCAGAAATGGTGGAAAACTGATCGAGAAAGAAATGAAAAAGACAATGACATTTTGGTAAATAATGTAAACTTTATAATTTTGATAATAAATTATGTATATATGTATATATATATATCCATACTTATATTATAATATTATATATATTCTCACACACAAATAATACTCACCACACAAATAATTTAATATATATAATAATTTATACGCTTAAAATTAATTAATTAATATTAAAACTAAATAATAAAAATTAAGGTAATTAATTAAATCCTAATTAATTTAAATAAATACACATATATACATTTTATTTTAGCACTTAAAAATTATGTATAAGTTCATACAAATTCGTAAAACTAGTCAAAATAATTAATATTAAATTATTTACGTGTCAATTTCCCTGAAAATACAATTCCCGAAAATTTTTTACGTAAAGTACTTAAAATAATGTAAAAGAATTAAAATTAACTTTAAACAAACAACAAACTCATAAAATATCATAAATATATACAAAAATTATTAACACTGCATATCTCGATATAGTATAAAAATATTTAAAAACTCGAAATATTACAACATATATATATAACACATATTAATTAAATAAAACTATATATATACATACATAATTAAAAATAAACCCTAAAATGCTAAATATGTATATATATGCATGTATATGTATATATATTAATATGATAATTAAAATCGTGCATGGAATCATGCAATTACGTAAAACGGACTAACATAAATAATAAATATTTATTTAGGTTTTAATTTTTTCAAACATAAAATTCTCGAAAAAATTTTACGTAAGAAATTTAAAATAGTTAAAAAAATAACTTTAATAATTAACAACTAATTAAATAATCAAATATAATTATCAAAATTATTAACACTGCATATTTCGATACAGTTTAAAATTATTAAAATCTCGGAATATTACAAATATATACTTTCCAAACATAAAAATACATAAATAAATAAATAATATATTAAAATATAAAATAAAAATTAATTATAAATAGCGGGCGCGCTAGTTCAAAGCTAAAACCTATCTAAAATTAATGTCTTTCATCGGATAATTTTATGGATTAAAAATGAATAAAAATCATGTCAACTTGAGTTATATCAATTTATCTTGTACATAAATATGAAAAAAAAAGAGTTATTTTTTAACAATTTAAAAAATGAAATAAACATTAATAACATTATGTTTGATATAAATTATTTATTCATTTTTTCGCTACTTACAAATTTTAGATACGAAGTTTCATCTTGAAACTCTTGGATAGCACTGCAAGCACATATTGTTTATTCATGGGAAAAGGTACAAATACACCACTGAAGTTTTACCTTAAGTGCAAATTTGTCATTAATGTTTTTTAGAGTTTTAATATACCATTAACATTTTAAAAATGAAGTAAATAGCCCCCTCGGTTTTTTAAACGTTAATTGTTATCTATGTAACAACTAGGATCCATAACTCATGAGTTGTTTTGCTTACATGGAACGTGGGTCCCACTCCGAAACCTCCATTTCACAAAAAACTTAATATTCCTAAATCAAAAAGGTGAAATCCCTAACGAATTCATTATTTTATGATGGTTAGCAAATTAGAATAAGTTGTTGACAAATGGGGAGAGGGTTAGGAGATATTTGGGCAGTTATGATGCTTGTGCATTATATGGTGCTAAAAGTGAGACCACTTTACATGTCGTGAGGGATTGTTACTATGCAAAGACTGTCTGGAACAACCTTTTTTGAGAGAAAAACAAAGCAGAGTTCTTTGGCTTAAAGTTAAAAGAATGGTTCAGAGTTAATTTAAGAAACCATTGGATGATAGAGAGTGATAGTAGATGGGATTGTGTCTTCGGGGTAGCTGCATGGCGAATGTGGTTCTAGCGAAATCACTTCATCTTCCAAAAATATCATTAGGCTGGTAATAAACTTGATGACATTATGTGCAGGTTGTGGGAAATATCCTCATCCATAGGCAAGTTTTGACAGTTTACAATGTCTGGAAAACTTAAAACCCAGTAACTAATTGGATGGAAACCGCCTGACGAGGGTTGGGTTAAAATTAACACTAACAGTGCTATGGAAAATGGGTCAAAGGTATTTACTTGTGAAGGAATTCTACGTGATATGTGTGGCAACTAGGTGGCTGGATTTACTACTAAGTTAGGAGTTTGTTATGTGACAGTGGTGGAGCTTTGGGGAATCAGGGATAGGTTATTACTTGCATGGAAGCTTGGATTCTGTAGGGTTATCTTGGAGAAGGAATGGGAAATTTAGGTTGTTCACATCTTCAGAGAGTCAAATTTTATTGCTTACTACTTGGTCAATTATGCTAAAGGGGTTGGATTTGGGTCATCACAAGTTTCCTAGGCCACCAGCTGAGGTGTTGGATTGGATTGTTCATGATCGAGTGGGTGTTAGTTACAATCGTTTAACGGTGTTGTAGTTTGTTTATGCTTTTGCTGTATTTTTATACCAAAAAAAAGGTGAAATCCCTACATAAAAAAATCTTATATATACACGATGCTGTTGTCCCCTTTGTGCCTCGTGACACCAGCGTTATGGTGATAACACCAGCCTACAAGAAGAAAAAATAACAAGCGACCTACCATACACAACACACACTGCACCAGGGACACCATTTCACTACCACAATAAGAAAATGGATGGAGAACATTATGGAGGAGGTGGTAGATAAAAGGTGTTGTAGCTTTTTCGTTTGTATTTTTATGAAGACCCCAAAAATTTTTAAGATTAAGAAACATAAATAAGGATAAAAAAAGTTTGGAATAATAATAAAAATGATGATGATGTTCGTTCTCATGATTTTTCAGTCACACTTATTACATCACCAACACCACCATGCTGCCACCATTTGATTTTGTTTCTCAACGGCTAAGTCATACCCTCCATGGCTCCAAATCTGGCAAGGCTCGCCACGCATTAGGGTCAACAAAATCAATGTTTCCATTTGCTCTAATCAGGTGCATATATATCAATGTTTCTATATTGCTGCCACTTAATCTTAAAAGCTTAAATTTTACTATGTTTTTGGTCGATGTAATTAGAACCCAGTAACCGACATTGCAGAAGAAGAAGAAGGGAGCAACACCGAGGAGATGAGGTTTGTTTTCTTTTTAATTTCTTTAAATGTAGCATATACTCTCTTGTGTATATATACTTTGATGTTGTTTTCTTGTGTAACAGTGGCAGAACTAGTAGTGTGCACGATGGTATATCTCCAATTTGTGATGTAGGGATTTTATCTTTTTAATTTGGAAATTTTAAGTTTTTTATGAAATGAAGGTTTAAGAGTAGGATCCACATTTCATGTAAATAAAATAACTCATGAGTCAGTGGGTTCTAATTGCCACATAGGCAACAATTTAAAAAAAAATAGAGGAAGTTATTTACTTCATTTTTGAAATGTTAATGGGATATTAAAACTTTAAAAACATTAACGGTAAATTTATAATTAGGGTAAAACTTGAGTGGTGTATTTGCACCTTTTCCCTTTATTGATTGTGTGTTGAATGATTATACACTTAAATGCTGGATAGAGACCCATTTGAAAGTGATTACCGAATTTATATTTTTATACTAATTAAGGGATGATCTAATTTATAGTTTTATAGAAGTCGATAATTGAGAATTTTGTATCCTAATAAAAACAAGCAATTTTGAAGTTTTGACTGTATAGAAGACCACCACTACACCAAAACGAACGTGGGATCCACGCAATGCTCCGTAAGAGGAAAAAAAAGTATTCGCACAAGGAATCATGCATATCACAGCAAGCAGTGATATAAATTAGCGGTGATGATCAGAAAAGGATCAACTCGATTGATGTATACCTGTAAGTACAGTAAAATAACCCTCAGCCTTCGAGAGGGAATATAAATTGCAAGCATAAAATAATATTAATTTCTCACGACACGCCTTTTCGTCTTTCCCTCCATAGCCCACTCTGCTGCGTCCTTGACGAAGCACTACCTGTATTCTCTCATTCTCTGCTTCAATTCTGCGTATGGAAACAAGCTAAAAGCCCTAAATCTCAGCCTTTTACGGTGCCGTTTTCCTTTCCTTCGTCTGCTTGCTTGCTTGCGTGTTTTTGTTCGATTTTCTTTTTGGTTGCTTGGCTCCTGCGCTTTGCTGAAGTTCGTGTAGTTCTGTAACTTGCTCGTTTGCTGGTTTTGTTCGTTGATTTTTGTTTTGGTGAGCTTAACCGTGGAACGCAGGGTGTGATTTTATTGTTTTTTTAAATGCATTGGTTTATACGACTGCTATTTCAGTACAATTTTTTGTGTGTTTTCTTGCGCACTTAATGAGCTTCATGGTGGTGTTAATCGGCTAGGGTTTGTTTCTGCTCGTGAAATCTGCGTTTATATGTTTATTGTTATTTTGTTCTTATGATGGAAAGTGTTTTTCTAGAATTAACGATGCTCAAGTCTTCATGTTCTTAAAGTTGTATTATTAGATTATTGACAAATTCTGGTGGAATGATTCTTTTAATTTTTGCTTTTGGAGATTTACAGACATATAATAAGGTTTTTTATTAGGAATTTATGATTTATTTTATTTTATTTTATACCCCTCTTGTAAGCCTATGTAATTTCTATTTTGTTTTATGTTTATTCTAGCAGTTTTTATTTTTTTTTATAGATGTTTTGGATTGTTATTTTATTTTATGTATTTGTGTCGGAGCATTAGATGGATTGTTTTGTAACTGTCTCTCTTTTTTTTTTTTTTTTTTTGCATGTGCATTGAGAAAATATTTTGGATATAAAAGTAATGGTACCTGTTAAGGTCATCTAAATTTGTAGTTCTGTTCGAAGTTCTATGGATTGTATATGATTCAGTAGACGTTGCAGGAAATTTTCAGCTCAAATTTGTGACAGTGATGTTTAATATTAGTGGTCTTTTTTTAATGAAACTTGTGATACTGAAAATGAACTTTGAATAACCTCCAAATATCATTGAAAAGAGCACTGCTATATCTTAGATTTCTTTTTCCTCTTCAGATGATAGTTTAATATAGCTAAGCTAATGAGAAGAACTTATTTGTTTTTTTAGCCAAAGTACGTCAGCATTGTTTGGTAATGAATCACATGCAAGAATTTCAATTCTATTCAATTTATGCAAAATCATGTTGATTTTGTCACTTGTAATTTCCTTTGTTGTTGTATGATAATTTCTAGTTTTCTTCCTTTTCTTTTGTCTATATCCTGCTCAATCAAAGGAAGACTGGAATGTCAACCGATGCACATTTTGATAGTGCTTTCTGCCTTACTTTCCCTTGTTTTGTAGAATGACTATTGCTAACCTTTTGCAGTGTGAACTTTGTGTGCTTTTTTTTCACTTCAATTTATTGTTGGAAAGTTTCTTATTGCTTAGGAAAAGGAGCACAATTTTCTATCACTTATATATTTTTTTTTTCCTGCAACAATATGATATTTGGTGTAAAACCTACATGGATTTTGATCAATTTGCAATCCTTGGATTTTGTTTGTATAACTTCCTTTTAAACATGTTGTGAAGCTGAGAAGTTCTCATCTCACTTGTGATACCATGTATTTTTTTCTGTTGAAGGCTTAAAGAGTTTTGGTTTTTTGATTTTGGTTAAAAGATGGAGAAAGAATCCTCACAACCTCCAATACCAACCAATGTGGAGACAGAGAATGTGGGTGCTCCCAAAGTGAAGACGGATAAGGTAGTTGCTCCCAAACATTCTGTTATCAGCAGACAGGGATTTGGAACTTGTGGGCGCCGTATACCTTTGCTCAGCAACCATTTTAAAGTTTCTGTCAATGCTCCAGATGCTGTTTTCTACCAGTATAGTGTATGTTTGTTTAGCCATTGTTTCTCCCATGCTCTCTGGTATACCATCATGTGCTTTTGTAAATGTGCCATTCTATTTGCAGGTTTCTTTTACATTAGAAGATAAGAGAGCTGTTGAAAGCAAGGGAATTGGTCGAAAGCTAATTGATAGGCTTTACCAAACATACTTTTCTGAACTTGGCGGTAAAAAGTTCGCATATGATGGCGAGAAAACTCTGTATACAGTTGGCTCTCTGCCACAAAACAAGTTGGAGTTCACAGTAGTGCTTGAGGACTCATTTGCAAAACAGTTTGTGACTTTATCATTCACTTCTCTGTTGTGAATTAAGATATTTTATGCCTACAATTTATGTTGTATTACCTATTGAATTACAGTGAAAATGGGAGTCCAGGTGGTGGTGGGAGCCCTGCTGCAACTGTTAAGAGATCAAAGCGTTCATTTCATTCAAAGAATTTTAAGGTAGAAATAAGTTATGCTGCTAAAATTCCCTTGAAGTCCATTGCTCTTGCTCTAAAAGGAGTTGAGGCAGATAATAGTACTCAAGATGCTCTAAGAGTGCTAGATATTATCTTGAGGCAGCAAGCAGCTAACAGGTACTGTAGTTTCTCTCTCTCTCTCTCTCTCTCTCTCTACGTGTATATTTATATATATATATATATATGTGTTCTTTATTTTATAATTCTTTGGCCTTTTCCTCTAAATTGCTTAAATATTAAACAGGGGTTGCCTGTTGGTAAGGCAGTCATTCTTTCATGATGATTCAAGGAACTTTACTGATGTTGGAGGGGGTGTAACTGGCGTTCGGGGATTCCATTCCAGCTTTCGTACCACTCAGGGTGGCTTGTCTCTCAATATGGGTATTAGCCTTTTTTTCCTATTTTTGTATGCATATTGCAGTTATTATTTTGGGAATCAGTACTTGATTTTAGTTGAGTGGAGCTTGTATTGTAGTTGTTATTTATGAAAATCATTTTTTATTGCCACTTGATCATTGATGCACTGCCGTTTTTGTTCTTCATCTTCTCCTTCTCCTTATTTTTTTGGTTTCTTGCAGATGTCTCTACAACAATGATCCTAACCCCTGGACCAGTGATTGATTTTCTGTTAGCTAATCAGAATGTACGAGAACCACGCAATATTGACTGGGCAAAGGTAAGAAATTGCTAAACCTGCATCCCCACATTTCAGTGTAGTTTCTTGCTGTAATCTTTTTTTGTATGTGTCTTGATATGCAGGCCAAAAGGATGTTAAAACATTTGAGGATTAAGCCTAGGCACCGTAACATGGAATTTAAAATTATTGGCTTGAGTGAAAAACCCTGCAATCAGCAATAGTATGTGCTTCTCTCCCACATTTGCCTTTTCCTTCCTTTAGTTCTTGCCTTGTTTTTGAATGCCCTTGGAAAAACCTAATTTTGGTCTTATCTTCTAGTTTCCCAATGAGAGTGAAAAACAGTGACAGTGGCAATGCTGAAGCACAGACTGAGGAGATAACTGTGTACGACTACTTCACTAGACATTGTGGAATAGAGCTCACTTATTCTGCATTCCTACCTTGCCTAGATGTTGGAAAACCAAAACGACCGAACTATCTGCCAATAGAGGTCCGCCAACTTCTGTAATATAGTATTTTCATTTATACTGTGTTTTGCTTGAACTTGTCTTACTTCCTAGGGTTTTCCTTGTGTTGCAGCTTTGTTCTCTTGTTTCACTCCAACGCTATACAAAAGCCCTATCATCGATGCAAAGAGCATCTTTGGTTGAAAAATCTCGTCAAAAGCCTCTGGATAGAATTCGAACTGTGACAGATGTAAGATTTTTTTTCCCTTATCATCTGTTTGCCTTTTCCTTTGCCTAATTATGACCAAATTTTGTTTACCTACCAGGCTGTGAAGAACTATCGTTACGATGATGATGATTCTGTGCTCTCTGTGTGTGGTATATCTATAGAAAAGCAATTGACCCAGGTTGAAGGTCGTGTGCTAGAGACTCCAAAGGTAAGCAATAGTTGTGCCTTATTTGATGTACAAGTATGCAGAGTAGGGATGTAGGGCTATGATGCACGAAAACTTCTCCAACTAGGCATTTCCGCATTTTAGAAACTTTTCCGTATCAGAAACTTCAAGAAACTCCTTGGAAATGTTTTGGGGCTGTTTCCGCAAATATGAAAACTTAGGAAATACGTTTCCAACTTGAAAAATATATTCTTATAGTATTTTCCTAAATAAGAAAGGAGACAAATTAAAATGTAATTTTATATTTTTCTTAACTAAACAAAATAATTCCTAAAATTATATTATTATTTTATAGAATAGATAAAATTTTTCAAGATTTATATTTAAAATTTTTATTTATATATATTCGTATATTTTTAATATTTATTTATATACCCATATACTTTTAATATTTACACATTTCCCCCATGTTTCCACTTCCTATATTTTAAAAAATGGAGTTTCCTTGTATCCGTTTCCACGTTTTTCCGTTTCCGTTTCTGTTTTTGTGCTACATGGATGTAGGGTGCATAAGAGTTTTCATTTCATTTAAATTGAGAAAATGCATTTATATGTCATTTGCAGTTGAAGGTTGGAAATAGTGAGGACTGCTTTCCACGTAATGGACGGTGGAACTTCAATAACAAGGTTCTATTCTAGTATATGATAGCCCGACCATAAATGACAACTTTTAATTGCTCAGTATATTTGAAACTTTATCTTTCATATGTCTTTGCTACTGCAGACGCTCTGGAAATCCACTACCATTGAACGCTGGGCTGTTGTTAATTTTTCTGCTCGCTGTGATACTAGTCAAATCTCTCGTGACCTTATTAGCTGTGGACGAAGAAAGGGCATTGTATGTTACAACATATATTTTATCGTTCAAATTTGAAATGCAGTGTTATTTACAGACTTCAGTTTAATATTCTCTCTACTTCTATTTGCATGTATTCATCCATGAAGCAAATTGAACGTCCATATACATTAATTGAGGAGGACCAACAGTCTAGAAGAGGCAGTCCCCTTGCCAGAGTAGAAAGGATGTTTGAGCAGATCAGAGCTAAGCTTCCAGGTGCTCCGCAATTTATTTTGTGTGTATTGCCAGAGAGGAAAAACTCTGATATTTATGGTAAGGGTTCATTTTGTTTCTTCTCTCCCCTATCTCTGCCTCATGGCCATTTAAATTACTTGACCTAAATTTATTTTCTCGTAATTTCCAGGACCATGGAAAAAGAAATGTCTGAGTGATTTTGGCATTGTTACACAATGCATTTCTCCATATAAGATTAATGATCAATATCTTACCAATGTACTTCTTAAGATCAACTCTAAGGTAGTATATCTAAAGAATAGAAGCTTAATGTACATTTGTTTTTTTACCCTCTTATTTTCTCTGTTCAGATAGGGCATTACTTTGTGTTAATCAATTTTATAGCTTGGAGGAATAAATTCTTTGTTGGAAATTGAGCATTCCAAACGTATACACCTCATAACGGATACTCCCACAATGATTTTGGGCATGGATGTGTCTCATGGCTCTCCTGGTCATTCAGATGTTCCATCAGTAGCTGCGGTATTGTTGTTCTTCCCTTTGCTCCAAATTTTCAATAAATTTGCTTATAGTATTTAGTGACAATGTTTCATCTATAAACTGAAACTTTCAGGTTGTTGGGTCTCTATATTGGCCATTGATTTCAAGATATAGAGCATCTGTAAGAACACAATCTCCTAAGGTGGAGATGATTGATGCTTTATTCAAGCCTAAAGATGATAACAATGACAATGGCATCATGAGGTATTCTAACAAAATGATATTTGTTTTACTATTTGTAATGGCTTGTGTATTGTTTATATGTTAGTGCATTCATATGTTCCCTCCATTAGTAATTAATTATTCATATTGTGATCACCTGAATGTCTGCTGTCAAATTCATTTGTAAGATTATCAATCTTTTAAATCTTTTTTTTATGCTTGGATCATTAAAAGATAAGTATTTATTTCTTTTTGTTCTGAAACTTTTGAGAAATAATATCCGAGTATCTAGTGTCAGAAAACTGATCTTTTTTTTTTTTTTTGAGCTTTACTTAGAAACTAATGTTTACGCATTATACATGTCCTAATCAATGGTGTTCCCTTTAATTCCATGCATCTGGACACCAGTTTTAAATGCAATGCTATTACCTCTCTCCCTTTTCCTCTTTTCTTTTTAAAGAAAATTAGATCTGCTTGTGTGTGTACTCTGGGGACCTTAATATATAAAACACATTAGACAAGTATATAACCATGTAATATGTAATTCTTCAGATGGCATTTAATGTTTGAAAGACTTATAAAGGATTACTCATTTCAAATCTGTAAAAGTTTTCCTATTTTACTACAAATTTAAGCCTTGGATTTGTTTGTTGTTACAGAGAGCTGCTAATGGACTTCTATCAGACAAGCAATGGATGCAAACCAAAGCAGATTATTCTGTTCAGGTCTCAATGTGTTGATTTTTTTTAATTTAATTTTGATATCAAATTTGGTTATTATTGAGAAATATTCTAAATGGTTTGAAAATTTAAGTAACCAGAAAATTGATCAAGGTAGGAATGGTTCCATGCTTTCCAACCTAGGACTAAATTTTACTGTGACATAGCCTTCTAAAATGCAGAAATCAGGAGTCTTGGTGGGTTATAGGTGCTGTTGTTGGGTTTTCATTTATGTTAGCATTAAAGTAGATATGTATTTTGTTTGCTATGGGACATGAATGATTGAAATCTATCAGAACATCAATGATCATGTTGGTCCTGTAGTTTATTTTGATACTGTGATGGAATGGAGGGTTTGTTGATTTCTACAAGATTGAAGGAAGTTTAAACTATTAATCCTTCAAATTGAGGCAAATGTCACCCATTGGGATGTTTTATAAATTTTTTTTTTTTATGTCCTGAATTTTGTGTTTTGTTCTTTTCCACATTAAATCCATGAGAAGCCTTCAAAATATATTTGTGCTTCATTCAGTATTAAGAGGCTTAGATGTGCAAGTCATGGATGGGTACATATTGTTAAGATCTAACAATTATAGTTGCTCTGTACTTTGTTATGGCAAGATCATTCCTATTGTGAGAATGCCTACAGATGCTGCATTAAGTGTACCTTCCATGTTCTTGTGCATGTTAAATTATCTATTTTTGGTCTCAACTGTTGGGATATGCATTTTGGAGAATCAGGTTCTAATATGCTCAATAATTTGCACTTAATCAGGAAAGTTTTGAATTTTGGCACAAAGTAATTTTTGTTCATAAAATATTATGTCTGGTATTCTGCTGTAGTCATTGCACAATACAAAGGATGTGATTTTTTGAAATGGTGTTTTTAACCTGCATTTGGTTTGCTTTCTATTGTTTCAGTTTTTGTTTGTTCTCAAGTTTTGGATTTCTTTTTTAATTTATAATCGTGTTTTCTCTTACAGGGATGGAGTTAGTGAGTCACAGTTTAATCAGGTTCTGAACATTGAAGTGGAACAAATCAAACAGGTCCTGCTAGTATTTTTTTGAAAGATAAATACAATTATGATCAAAAGATTTTTGAATGTGTGATGTTCTTATGTTCTGGTAGAATTCATCCTTGATGGTCCAAAAAATTATTAGATCTTCAGCGTATGCATGTTCAAAATGCAACTAATGTACCATAGCTCTTTTGGGAGAAGTTGATTTCATCAGTGAAATCATCACTAAGGCTGATTACACGACATCCCAACCTCTAGAATGCATAATTACTGATATCCTGCCCTTTTACCTTTAGCTGAGGATTTCATAGGTTGTTTGCCGTAATTACCATTTAGGCTGATCATGTGCAACTTCATAATTTTTTAAATGCATAATTTCTGCAATTTTGCTGAGGATTTTTTGGTTAATGTCTGGTGTTACAGGCCTATCTGCATCTTGGCGAGGCTGAGGCTCCCAAATTCACTGTAATTATTGCTCAGAAGAACCACCACACTAAGCTATTTCAAGCTGGTGGTCCTGACAATGTTCCTGCTGGTTAGCTGGTTCCTAGTGCTGTTTAATTTTATGTTTTACATGGTACAAAATGTATTTACTATTTTACTGTATTCTACTTTCTTTCTCTCTTTCCCTCAGGGACAGTTGTGGATACAAAGATTGTGCATCCTAGACATTATGATTTCTACATGTGTGCTCATAATGGAGCAATAGTAAGTCCTTTATCAAGTAATTGACAACTAGTCATGCGTCAGATCAAGGCATCAGCTTTCATATTTTTCATTTAATCAATGATTGAGGGATTTGATGCAACAAGCAGGCAAATGAGACTCTATACTCAACCCATTGCGTTGACCATCTGCATGAATCATTTTTAGTGGTTTGAACTTTGAGGGCTACTTTTTCATATTGCCTTTCCACGTGACAAACATGTGTTTCATGCAAGCATAATTCTGATTTCCTTACCCATTCCTGAAGCTTCCATGTATGTGATTCTTTTCCTTCTTCTTGATAGGGCACTTCAAGGCCAGCACACTACATTGTCTTGCTGAACGAGATTGGTCTTTCACCTGATGACTTGCAAAATCTTATCCACTCTCTTTCTTATGTGTAAGATCTTGAGCTTCAATTGCTTTTGTGTCAATTGACAGTAAAAAAGTTACATCATTATTTAATTTGATTTTTTAATTTTTCAGGTACCAAAGGAGCACTACTGCCATCTCTATTGGTAATTTCAGTGCACCAGTTAATCTTCATCTTTAGCAAGAAAATGTAACAAGTTTGTTTAGTAATGTTGGTTTATTTTTTATTTTCTACAGTGGCTCCGGTGTGTTATGCTCACCTTGCTGCTCAACAGATGGGACAATTTATGAAGTTTGAGGATTTGTCTGAGACCTCATCAGGACATGGAAGCATGACATCTGCAGGGCCTGTTCCTGTTCCAGAGCTTCCTAAGTTGCACAAGGATGTTGCGGGTTCAATGTTTTTCTGCTGAGATGCGGACAAATCTTCGTAAATATTACTTAAATACATTTTGCTTAATGGCCTTCCCATTGCCTAGTGTTGCTTTTTAACTCACTAGGCATTGCCACCAATTTGCTCGACTATACTACCAAGTGCTTTTGTTTATGGATCCCAGTGGTCTCTGATTCGACACCCAATTGATGCTTTGACAACATCAGTTTTGCCGTAAAAGCTTTATACTGATCCCGCAAATAGATGCCCAAAGGAAAGTTAGATAGAGAGTGGAGTTTGCCTCCACAATAGCCTTTATTATATATACATATATATTGCAGCATTGGTTATTACATAGAGGTACAAATACAATCTCAGTTTTGGTACTTCTTCGGTAGATCGTTAATGCTTTGTTATATGACACTTTTTTTTGTTTTCTTCCAACTCTTCAGGCCAGTAGTGATATCTATGAGGCATCCATATATAGTATTCTCACCTTCAAATTGCTTGCAGAAAATCTGCAGGTTGGAGCTGGTGACTAACATTTTCATCAGAAACATAAATAACCGACATACAACAAATATAAAATTTGTGTATTTATGGTTTTCTCCCTTTTTGAGGAAATGGCATTTTCGTAACATGAAGTAGATTAGCCTGATGGATGGTTGCCTTGTCTACTCGGCTTGAGCAGTACATACATCCAAAAAAAATTAGCACATCCGGGCAGTACAATTTATAAAGGAAGAGACTGTTTCTCTAACACTGCACATGATATTCAATAATTTATTTATACTTGCTGAGACTTTCAGTTAGTTTAAAATAAATAATCAACTGTGAGACGAGGATTCGAAGAATACTTGTCCCCAACAGGATCAGATCCCTTGTTCTGCTTTGTGCCCCCTCATAGGTGACCCATTTAATTTACCTTCATTACTTGCTACGTCCCAAAATTGTAATATCTTATTTATTTATCTTTAATTCATAGGACATTGACACGTAGGCCAATTTTAATAAAAAAATAATTAATTTATAGAATAACTTTTTCATATGCCTTCTATTGTTACTTTATTTTTTACAAAATAAAATATATTTTATTAATAATTATTATTAGATAATGAAATATACTTTTATACTATGTTAATAAAGACAATAAAACAAAAATAATTAAAGTAACCATAGAATTTCTTTTTTTTACCTAAACTATTTTATTTTAATAATATTGAATAAATTATTTAATGGTGCGTAAAGAATTCATTAAAATATTTTTAATTAAAGATTACTTATACCCACGCTTAAGTTTTCTATAAGTACACTTTGAAAATTTTCTTTTGAGATGTTATGTGGCATTTAACTAATAATCAAAATTTAGAAAAAGAAAAGGAAATAAAATTTGGAAGAAAAGTAATCAGTTCTATCTTCTTCAGAAGCACAACAAAATGGCCAACAACAATTATTATAGTTTGGGATTGTGGCTTCTGAGTTCAAATTTGTAAATTGAAAGAGAGAGTGAATATGAGGTTAATTATGAAAGCGAGAACAAGCAGTAGTGGTTGTTTCATAAAATCCAATTAATTCAGTCTCCTTTTATTTTTAAAAGAAAAAAAAAAAAAAAAAAAGCTTTTGTAGAAGAAGAAGAAGAATATAGACAGAATGAGAAAAGTCATGTTTGCGGAAAATTTAATTAGTCAAGTCAAAGAGTCAGCAGTTCCATTTCTTATGTCATGGCTGTGCTCACTACTCCAATCCCATATTTCTCCTCACACTGTCCCACCCATTATTATTATTATTATTATTATTAATGAGAAAAATTTCACCCCGCACTATTTTGGGATATAATCTTGGATCCAATGTATAATTTTGTATTGTCATAAAAGAAATGTTTACTATTTTTTTATTACATTAAAATTAAACTTTAAACTCAACAAATAAATTATAAAAAATTTAAAAAAATGAAAGAGAAACTTAATTGGACTTTGATTTTTTTCATTTTCAGATATTTTTTACTAAATATTTTCTACGATTATAAATTATATAACTATATATGTATATATATACACAGTTAAAGTTTAAGAATTGTTTTCTAAAAAATTGTTACGGTAAATTTTTGTTATTATTTATCTCAATTTTATATAAAATGTACCTGAATTGTTATCACATAATCGATAAATGAACATTTATGATATGCAATATAATATTTAAAATTATCCTCCTTTTGTAATTTAATAATTCAAATGATGGACATTATAAAGTGAGATAATGAATTCAATTCCTTACTTTCTATTAACCTTCTAATTGTTAAAAAAAACATAATATTTAAAATTCTTTCACATTAAATATATGAGTTTAATCAATAATAAATAAATTAATCATTGCAATTTAATAATAACTATATTTATTTAACAATAATAATGTATAAACTATAAGCACTTAGAATTTAAATGACCTTAAAGGATAACACATCAATAAAAAAATGTTGAAATTTTAAGTGAAGAATAAAAACGTCACCTAACTATAACTCTGTGGTTAATAGTGCTTTCTCTCTCTCTGGTTTCTTGTAACGGCATTTCCTTAAGGGATTTTGGCCATTTTTAGCCAAAATCTTCTCTTTTTTCTTCTTTTTTTTTAATGGTTTTTGCTTCTGTGTTATAGATTCCTCGTGGATCTATAATGTTTTGTTTCATATGCCTCCTTACTAATGAGGTTTATATTGCTAAATAATTTTTTGGCTTTATGTCTGTGATATTTTGGTTTGGATAGCTATTATAGCTTATTGATATGCAGTCCTTTAAAAGCAATTTTTCTAGATCTACAAGATTTTAGGAGTTACCGGTCATGTTGATTCATATGCAGTCCTCTCCATCATCATCATCTTATGGAGCTTATGTCCATTTTATGAACTGTTAGTGCTTGAAGATCAGATAGCTGCTGAGTTTGGTTGTTAGTCAAATGATATACTTCTACATAATATCTATTGTAAATAGAGGTATAAATTATGACTCTTTGTTATGGGAGATGGTCATTGTATAGCTTTAGCCGATTGGCTTCTGATCAATGAATTAATCAATCGAAAAAAAAAAAGTTAGAAATTTTGGAATTACAAATTGGAATAAAAACTATCATCGAGCTATATTATTTTTAATATAATTACGGTAAAATTCATCTTCACACCTCTAAACTTTTCTTTATTTTAACTTTAAATCTTTTATGTTTCATTTTATGTATTTAGACCTTCATATTTGACAGATTTAGAATTTTAAACCTTCTTATAATCCTCTTTTAGGAGTGTTTAATACATCTTAATTGAAAGGCGAGTGACTTAAAATATAAATAAAATAATAATGAATATTAATTTTATAAGACAACACAAATTTAGACACATCTTTTCATCACAATCTTAAGACATAACAATTATGCACAAGCAATCAAACCAGCTTTAAGCAGCAACAAATTTTGTTTCAATTCCTTAATGCTATGTTTGGATGCAAGAGATTTGAGTATGAATTTGAATTTCAATTAAATCTCTTGTTTGAAAATTAAGTGGATTTGTATCCATAAAAATTTGAAACAAATCCTCAAGGAATTTAATAGCTTTTTTAGTAAGGGTTTGAAATGACATGTAATTACATGTTACTTTAAATACTTATATATATTTTTTTTAACAACCATAAACAAGTTCATTAGATAAGAAAATATTACAATAGGGATCAATACAAAGGATGACAAAAGTCCACTTCAAAGGAGGACATTAGCCTAATATTACAACCCACATGCTTCGTCTTCTTTGTTGAAAAACTAGGATTACTGACGCACAAGCAGAGGACCATCGTCTTCACCAACACATGTAGCAACAGTTGCTATGGCTGCAAATAAAAGGAGAGTAGCTCAAGTGTGAGTTTTCAATAACTCATCAACCCAACAACAGTCGTGAGAGTGTTGTTACTATTGGAGAGCATACAAGATAAAGATAAAGCTTAGAGATGTAGATATAGATGAAGAGAACTTTTATTTTTAATCTTCCTTCCATTGTTAGACGATGAATCTGCAAGAACACCTTGTCCAAAAAATTATCACTATTAAATGGTTTAAAAACACACTAAATAAGCATAAAGCTCACCAAGATTATATCAACAACAAAATACGACAAGAAACTAAAAGGAAATCAATGGATTTAGATGGTTTTTTTTGTAAAAAATTAACAAAAACCACTCAAATTCGGCCAACAATATATGAAAGAGCTATGAACGATAGCTATTAAAACAGAGAAAACAAACAGAATGCTTATGTATATTTGAAATCTTAAATTTGAAATCAAATGTTTGCATCCAAACAAATTCTCATATTTTTCATGTGCTCTATCATTTTGGTTTTTAAAATTCCTATTTCTTAAATAACAGCCTTTTACATCCTCCTTCACATCTTATATTTAAGCCACAATTCAATCTTCAATTTCATGTTTGAAAACCTTAAATTTATATTCTTTAGCAACACATAATTCTGTCTTTAAAGCTGATACATTAGCACAGTAGTTCATCTATGACCACTGCATGTTGCGTTCATCTCCTTCACTTTCTAAAGTATTTGTAAACTAAATTCACTCTTCCAATCAATATGCCAACAAAATGCATCAATATCCAGTTGATCAATAATAAAAAAATAATAATTTTTTTAATAATTAATTTAATGTATTTATATTTATTATGATTTAAATTTAAAAAATATATATTTAAGCGCAAAGCCAGCTGAGCTGACGGTAACTTGTAACTGTTCAGAAAAGAGTAACTAGTAATTTTTATTTATTTATTTATTTTTATCGATAGCATAAGATATGACATTTCATCAATCTAACAAAAATCCTTTTGGACACGTGTGATTTGTACAAGTTATTAAATAAGCGTTACACTTTTAAGTGGTGTCAGTACCTCTGCTGACTGTTTGAAATTATTAGCTTTTATTGGACCCACTGATA
>CANTUR010001691.1:0-106383 GCA_947683625.1 Mallotus nudiflorus | reverse complement strand
ACGGCCAATTGAACCGGATGTCTACACCTATTCTCCTCAAACTAGATGTCCACACTTTTTGTCACTTAAGCTACTCGTGTGGGACCAATTAGATTTTCATTCAAATCTTATAAAACTTAATTTCACATTTTGTTGACTATTCAAAACTCACCATGTCACAAATCATTAAGAATTGTAATTATAGATGTTAATTTTCAATATTTTTTGTTGTTAATACTTGGGTTATTCTTAAGTTTTCTTCTTCTTATTTTACTCTATATTAATTGGGTTTCTATTTTGATTTTATTTCAATTGAATTGGCTTGAAAAATTTTAAAGCATTATTTATCATTTTATTTAGTTATTTTGATTGAAAAAAATCTAAAACTTAATTTTTTATTTTATTTGGTTGTTTTAATTTATTTTATTTGGTTATTTCAACGGTTGTTTTATTGGTTGTTTCGGCAATTGTTTTAGTTTATTTTATTTGGTTGTTTGCTGGTTGTTTCGGCTATTGTTTGTTGGTTGTTTTGGTTATTGTTTTATTTGTGTTTTAGTTTATTTTATTTGATCGTTTCAACAGTTATTTTGTCAGTTGTTTTGTTTATTTTATTTAATTGTTTAAGTGGTTGTTTTGACGATTATTTTGATTTATTTTATTTATTTGTTTCAACTGTTGTTTCATATTTTTTTATTTAATTCCAAATAAAAGAAAAATCCATTGTTATGCATGTTGAATAAAACTCCATACCTAACAAATCACAATAGTATTTGTTTTAAAAAGGAAAAAAAAAAAGGATACCGAAATAACAAAAGGACTTGTCTTTCAAGAAGTGTAACGCAAAAAGCAATGACAAACGTATTTGATAGACACAAGCAACACGTATTTTTGACCCAAAAAAAACAAACTGTACCAAAAATCGATCTTGAAAATAAAAAAGTCAACCATATTTTTGAAATTTTTTTCCACTTTTTCGGTTATTTTTGAAAAAATCCTAAAAAAAAAATTATTCATAAGAATGATATTAAGATAACAACTAACAAGTATAATTTGATTAAAAATCCTAAGACCAAATTAAAGGTTCTAGCTATGGCCAGAGGCCCAATTCTTGTTATGTTTTGTAACACAATGATCCAGCCCAATAAATATAATCAATCCTCAGTGGAATTTCCATAAGCCATCTCAACTTGCTTTTGTTTGAAGAATTTCTCAACTCAATTTTCATTGCATTAATTGATTTCTTTATTGTATCTAATTGGCTTTGGGATTCTGTACTAGAAGTGTAGCAAGCCTTTACAAAATTTTTGTTGATATAAGTATGTCTTTTGTTTTAGTTTATGATATGTCTTTTGTTTTAGTTTATGAAGTATACATTACACATGCTTATAACAATCAAATTCCAATTCCCATCAAATTCGTATTCTTTTTCATTGAAAACAGCACATTTTGCCATCCCTTTTCAATCTAGTTGTTCGGGTGATAAATATTATAAAGTTAAGTTTATAGATTCGATCTCTATTCCTTTTAACTTTTCAATTGTTCAAAAACAAAACTAGCACGTTTAAACTATTTGAATTTTATAAGAAATAATTATTTCTGAAGTTCTAACAATTTATTAATTTTAGGTTTATTGATATTAAAAATCACAATCTTTTTTATCTTTTCATATTTATACCAAACTTTAAAATTTGACGAAATTAGTCTAATTTCACATATTATTTATGATTTTAGCACAATTTAACATATTATTTGCAATTTTAGGACAATGGTAACTTGATCATGAATTAATAAATAAAATATATACGTAGCGTTTGAGGTGAATTAGTTAATATCTATTATTATAGTTTCACATTAATATAACAACTTAAAATAGGTAAAAAATGAGATGAATATAGTCTTTACAAATTAAATAAAATTCTCATTCCATTTTTATATTTTTTTAAATCATTGAGACTGAAGTCTAACTAACTATTATAATTAATATTTAGATGATGTGTACGTGAAATTCATAAAAATAGAGATTAGTTACTTCACCTTAAATGTCATATATTGATCAAATTGCAATTATACTAAAATTGTAAATAATTTATCAAGTTAGATTAAATTACCAAAGTTTAAAGTTTGATATAAATTTATAAAAGATAAAAAAAAAAAATTGTGATTTTTGACATTAATATGCCTTAATTTTAACTATAAAGTAGTCAAATATTGAAAATCAATTAAAAAAAAGATAAGAGGACAGGAAAAATTATCCTGCAAACCTTAAAAAATCGTCCCCAGTAATTTTAGAGACAATTTTAGTTGTTCCCACCTGTCATCCTATTACCTTTGTCAACAATAAAATAAAATAGTTATCAATGCAATTAAAATTTTGTAACAAAGTAATATATATGTAATTTCTCCACTTCAACAAATTATATGCACTCACGAGCAAATCATGAGCCACTCGGCTCCATCACACCCCTAGAATTGGGTAGGTATTGGGGACATAAATAAATAAAAAGTCTTTAAATTAATTAATTAAAATATAAAAATATAAAATAAGAGTAAAATAATAGAATTTTATAAAATAATTTTTATAATTTTTAATAAATGATAATATTTTTAAATCTTTTTCTTAAATTTACAAAAATAATATGTTGTCACTAAAAAATTATGTTGTATAGGTTTTTCAATTTTAGTAATTTATCGTCCCTATTCCATTAATTATGAAGAATTGGGGACATTAAAATTAATTATCCCCTATTATATCAGACAATAGTACCCTATGTTATCAGTCACAAAAATTGCAGACATTAAAATTAAGGATAATCACCCTTGAGGTTTGTCGTAATTTACTAATTCATTATGTATTCTCAAAAGTCAATTAAATGTCCTCTTAAATTGTATTTTATTACATATTTTATCCCTCTACTAACTAAATACCTTTTTAGATTTATAATAAAAATATCTCGCCTAGTAAAAAGAGAAAATAATTAATGAAATCAAATATAAGAAGATTATTAATTGACTTTTAAAAATATAGAGATGGATTAATGAATTATGACAAATTTTATGGGGTGATTGTAATTGTCCTTAAAATTAATTATTCCCTATTGTATTAAACATTTGTCTCATATTGGAAGAAAAAAAGCTTCAATAGACATAAAAAAAAGTTTATCTTCAAAGTTAGAGTTATTTTTTCTAATAAAAAATTATCTCCTCTTGAATAAACAAAAAAAGAACAGGGGACAATTATTTAATCAGTCCCCTATTCACTTAATTAATTTGTTAGGGACCATTAATTTTATTTTTTCTCTTATAATTATCCCTCTGATCTCTCTTTTTTTTGTAGTGATTAATTTAATAACACTAAAAACAAAAAATTATCCGTTCAATCTTTGATCATCGCAAGAAAGCCTATGTATGTAATTTGCTTTACTGAAAAATCAGCAAAAAGAAGTTTCTCTCCAATACTGAATAGTCTTTGTCAAAGAATGGACTTGTCATGGCATCTCACACCCTCCTTTTTAAATAAAGGTCTGAATGCCCACATTACATCAGTTGAGTTGAAATTATTTACTTAAAAAATCATCAATAGCATAATAGCATTTTGGGGAAGTGTGGAATTATAATTTATTTTTTTATTAATAAAAAAGTTAAATATTGATAAATCATACATTTTTAAGTTATTAAAAATTAATTTTATAAATTAACATCTATATAATTTGAATTTTTATATTTTAGAATATTTTTAAAGATGGGATAATTTAAGTTAAATAAATGAGTAAAAGAGGAAAAAGAAGAAAATACATCAGTTGAGTTATTGTTCTATTGCATAAAAATTAGAAAAATGATAAATTTGGTGTCTGAATTTTTATAAGTTTTATATTTGAATGTTTGAATTTTAAAAAAATATATCAATCAAGTGTATTCATCTTATTTTAAGTTATCTATGTGCTTAGTCAGCTAAAAAATTATCCTTTTTTTTCAGTCATCTTTACCCTTTTTATAAGTGGACAATAGTGGGAATGAGCTAGAAAAAATAGCATATGAACTAGAAAAAAATAAATTTCAGTTGAGCTTACTAAATACACCATCAATTTAAAATAAATTAAATACATCTAATTGATATATTTTTTCAAAATTTAAATATTCAAATAAAAAAATAATCCAAACACTTAAATAAAAAAATCACAAAAATTTTAACACTAAATTTGTAATTTTCACATAAAAATTTGATTAGTTTTCATTGTTGTTAACAAAAATGTAAGAGCTGCAGATAAGACATAACAGAAAAGAAATGACCAGACCTAATACTGATCAATGCCATGCTTTGTCTCTTCTTTTTTTTTTCTCGTACCCTGTTGTCTGAGGTTGGGGAATCGCCTTTGTGCACTCAACCTCAAGAGAATAGAGCTAGGGAAGCCGGTAGTGCCGTGCTAGTACGTCTCTTTTAGTCTTCTTTAAAAGAATCAACAAGAAGGACCAAGCTACATTTTCCAAAACACAAAACAAAACCATGAATCTTCAGGAGATGCATATTGTGAGCAAATATTTATTCTAAATTATGATAATTTATATTAATTATATAGAATTTATGTTATCTTCAATGAAGCCTAACTCAATGGTAAATATGAAAGCATCAATAATTAAAAATTCGTGGGTTCAAATTTTAAGACATTATAAAGGTTTTTGATATTTAATGTATTATTAGGTAGAAATCTCACACTCTATATCTATATAACTAATATAATAATAATAATAATATTAGATAATAAGATAGATAGATATATAAATATCTATAGTGTGTTTGGATTATAATATTTAGTTGGTCAAAGAAAAAAAAAATGATCTTCCCAATTTTAATCTAATGTGGTGTTTTACATGGAGAGTACGTAATAGTGTCTTCTACAACGACTCTTTATGTTTTTGGCAGCATTAGCTACTAATTTATATTATTTTTCAAAATCTATCATTATCAAGTTATATTCTAACTAATCTGATTTGTTTAAGATATGATTATAACAGTAATAGCAAAATCTTAAGTTACTGCAACAATATGCATTTTGACTCAAATTTAATATATCACTTAAATAAAAATGACTTCATACCAAATGATTCTAATGATTGCTGATACATATTCATAATTTTTGATAGGCAACAATTTGTGATCAAAATAAGAATATATAGGACAAATTCTCTAAGCATTTCCGAGATTCATCAGAAAAAAAAAAATATTGAAAAGCTTCGACTGATCGAAAACAACTACATATGATCCATAATGCGGTCCAAACTGAACAATATAACATGACTCCATATTGAGTTACAATAATCGCTACAAGCAAGATTCATGTCCCATTATCCTAATTGGATTACTACAACAAAACATTTAACAAATTGCATCACAATTCCTCATTGATCAGTCACTGCCAACATTGGTTTTTGATGCTTGAAATTTTAGTGCATATGATCTTTAGCCACATTAAACCCACCAAGACCACTACTCCCGCCGCCACCACCATTGCAATGAACCCCAATCTGCTCAACGAGCTTGACAAGCTTTGAATGCTTACTGCACCAAGCTTCCACTAGCTTTCCCTCCTTACTCTCAGCATCTCTTTGTAATGTACTTAACTGCTCTCTGTACTCACCCTCGATCCTACTCATAAAAGCCATTTCCTCTTCTCTCAAACACCTTATCTTTGCCTCAATCTCCTCCATTTTCTCCTTCCTTTTCCTCGCTTTCTCCGACTCCAACTGCTGCTCTAGCCTGCTCAGCCTCCATGTTGCCTCCTTCTTGTGCTGCATCCAGTTCTGCCTACCCTCTTCAATCTCCTTACAGTACTGCATCAAGGTACCCACGTTCTGACCAGGTTGGATAAACCAAGTCAACTGCTCCGTCGGATCCATACCCGGATCAGACGCAGAAAGCGAAAGACTTACTGAAGGAGATGGTGCAGCTGATACTGTATTCGTCGTCGTCGTTGAAGATGACGACGCAGTGTTCATCCAAACAGACCCGAGTGAAAGAACAGGGTCTGGGTCAGGCATCAGAGAAAACGAGGACGAAGATGACGGTGTCGACGGAGATGGAGAAGAAGAAGTGCGCTGGAAAGGCAGCAGTTTCTGTTGAACGTACTTCTCAGCAAAAGTTTCAAGAATATGATCGTATCTACCCTCTGGAATAACACTATCCTTGCTGTTGTGGTGCAGGACTTGTTGGTGCAGGTCCAAATTGTGCAACTTGGATTGCTTTTCTTTAAAAACCTCCCACCATTTACCGAGCCTTTTAGCTGTGCGACCGGGGACTTCGGCAGCAATCTTTTTCCACTTGTTACCGTACTTAGCTTGTAATGAAATGACAAGGGATTGTTCTTCAGGTGTCAAAGATCCTTTCTTGATGCCTGGTTTAAGGTAGTTCTTCCAACGTTCAAGGCAAGATTTTGGGTCGCGGTTGATGGGTGTGGACATGCGTTGGGAGATAAGGTTCCATTCTTTCGGGCCATATTGTTTGACGTAAGCTCTGAGTAGTGCGTCTTCTTCTGGTTGCCAACGATGCCTCTCCTTATTCATTTCCTCATTTTAGTTGTTGGGTTGGGATCGTAGTAGTAATAATCCATTTAGCTAATGCTAAGCTAAGAGGAAGGTGATAATGTCGTAATGGTAGTAGAAAGAAAGACAGGCATGGAGACTGGAGAATGCTGAGGATGGAAATGAAATGGAGTTGTGGAAGGGTTTAGAGTTTTGGACTTCTAAAAGGGAATTTTGGGGTGTGAAGACCGAAGCAGGACGACTGACATGAAATGATGGGAAGCGAATATATGAGCAAACGCGTGGTTAGGGAGCGTAAGTTTCAAATCACAAATTCGGGAAAGGATGTAATATACAGGGGTCTAAACCGGCTGAGCAACTAGATATTTGATTTGATAAAAGTTAAAGCCAATTGAAATCAAATTATATAAAGTTTAGTTGTCAAAATTCATGAATAATATAAAAATTCACGAATTAATTGATAATTTTAATATTTAATAATTTAATTTTATATATATAATATATAAATTTTTATTATAAAAATATTTAAAAATATATATTATTAGAATAAAATTATAATTTTTATAAAATATATTATAATTCATTTAGTAAATAATTTTTTGATGTATATTTTTAATTTATTATTTATATTTTTTAAAATTTCTTTAAATTCATTTAGATTAATTTAAACTCACGAACAATTTATGAATATCAAATGAAAAAACAAGCTCGACTCGATTATAAATAAACCATACATGTCAAAGTTTAATTTGGCTCAGCTCGATTTGATTACACCCATAATAATATTGGGATAAGATACAAATTGAATCCTCAACTTTACCCCAAAGTTTATATTTGAACTTAATTTTTTGGTCCTAATTGGACTTTAATCTTTAAAAATTGGATTATATTGGACTTTTCTTCAAAGAATTGTTGCAATTAAGTACTTAAAAAAAGTTTTATTTTAACGTTCATTAATAAAAATTAGCTTGAATAATAGTGCAAATTGATGATATTACTTTCAAAATGAATATTTATTAAGTTTTTATATTTTTAATTTTTTTAAGTTTATAAAAATATATTTTTATATTTTCTAAAAATGTTGAAAAAGTTAAAAATATTTTTGGTAGATAAATTTTTTAAAAAAAATTTAAAACTTTTAAAATCAAGCAATATATTTATGAAAAAAAAAAATTTAAAATTTTTTACACATAAATTTTTTAAAAAATTTTTTAAAATTTATAGAAAATTTTAAAAAATATTGAATGTATGGAAAAATTTTAATTATTTTTTATTAAATTTATATGACTTGATTGTAAAATTTATAAATTTTTACAAAAATTTAGATCTATAAAAATGTATTAAAACTTTCCAATATGATCATATTGGACCATTAAATGTAAAACTTTCCTTTCACTTTTAAAATTTAATTGTAACAATTCTTCAAAAAATGGTCTAATATGTTTCAATTTTCAAAGAGTAAGGTCAAATATGCACTTCTGGTAAAGTTAAGGGTCTAATTTATACCTTATCCCTATAATATACTAAGTACAATTGATTGTTTCAGCATCAGCAATCACATAATTTTTTATTATTTTAAAATTTAAATTAAATAAATTTAATAATAGATAAAACCCTTTTTATACTTATTTTTTTATATAATAAAACTCAAACATATAATTTTAAAAAAAAATCAAAACATTTTGCCATTACACTAACTTATTATTTTAATGTGAGTTTGAGAGCTGTCTAATTGATTGGAAATCTATTTTTTGGCAATAAGCTCATATATTATTTTTAACTATTGGTAGAAAAGTGAAATACTTGTAATTAAATTTACAAAAGAGAAGTGGTTTAATCATTACTTTTAAAAAACTATCTATTTTAAAATGCAAAGATTTATAAAATTGATTTTACATGATTTCTCAAGAAAGTAGTATTATCCATAATAAAACCACACTTCTTTTTGGCAAAAATTAAAACAACAAGAACAAGAACAAGAACATTAGTTAATTGATTACAAAAGAACTATTCTTCTAGCATACCTGAACATACATGAACATCATGAATGTTCATTGAAACCAGTGTAATGCACGCAGCCAATTGTGCGTAGTGGATGGGTGGTGACGCATGGAAGGACGGAGTGATTTATTCGGTGCATAAAGACCCATCAACGCATTTCTCGGATCTATACGATGGAAGATGGGGAGCTGTGTTATCTTTATGTTGCAAAACCTGTCTTTATATGTTTTTTTTTTTTTGCCTTTTTCACCTCTACTATCTACCCTATTCCCATACCATCTATCTATCTCTATGCACTGCGTGCCGCTGCCAGCAGCTAAATTTTTTACCTTTAGCGAGTGACTGATCGGCACTGAGCATTAAGACCACTATGCTATGCTTGTTTAGTGCTAACTCTCGGTGCTACTTGCTGTGCAAATGCCCATGTTTGCCATATAGCTCGCCTACAACGTGCCAGTGTACGTTGTGTCTATCAGGTGTTTGTGACATTTGCTACAGTGGATGGACCGGATGTAGAAAATGTACCTTTACAAACCTACTTCACTGTAGTGGATGATGGTGATTTTGCTCCGTATAGAGGGATGAAATGTCGATAAAAGATCATCCTCTAGTCCATGCTATAGGAAGCCCATTAGGCTTATTTAAGACTGAAAAAATGTGTCCAACTGAACAGTATCATGTAGACCAAGATAACTGATTAGTGATCACTTTTTTTTTTTTTTGAACAAACATAATTTTAATTCATTGATCAAATAAAACGGTACATCAAAGCAAGTCTCATAGAACAAAGGTATACAATAAGCCCACTCAATGTCCATAGTCCATATCCATAAGGAATTACCTTCTTCCTAGACAACCTAGAATTTTTGAAGTAGTGAAACTCCATCAACAGCAACGTTGGGTGTAGAAGTGACCATGGCTGCATAAGACAGAAAAAAAGATCAAAGAAGAGTTTTTGAAATCTCATCATCGTAACAATGACTTGAAAAGTGTAATTTGTGATGGAGCGCAAACAAGAGATAGATGATGATTGGATATGACAAAAGAAGTGAGTTTTGTCTGTTAAACTTCCTTCTTTGATGACTTCTTAATTATGAACCAATATAATCCATTAGCAAAAACACCTCATGAACAAGGCTATCCCTGCAATAAGCTATCAAACATATTATCCATGAAGCTTAACAATATTAATTATTAACAGCAAACTATTACAAATAAACTAAGTTAACCAAAATATTTGGATGGTTTTTTGTTAGAAATTAACAAAAGACCACCCAAATCGTTGATACACTATGAAGAAGATATGTGAACAATAGCTATGGGAGAAACAAAGAAAAAGTATCAAGAGAATATGAAGTAGGTTTGAGAATAAACTAGATCGCTAATTGGGTAGTAATAACACTTGGCCTATGCGAAGTGACAAGATATTTGCTCTCAGGCAGGCAGATTTTGGATTCAATTTCTATTTCTACATTTAAACTTGTGAAGCTCATTAATTCATTTAAAAAACACTAACTGTTGACTACTAATAACTAATTTTTCTCGCTCATCTTCTCTAATATAGTGATAGAAGGTTTTGACACTTTTATAGAAGAGAAGATTCGAATTCCCATCTCCTCCCTCTCTAATTATCTAAAAAAACAACTAACTTCTCTTTCTGACTCATATCTACTATAGCAGATCTCATGTTCAAATTCTCACCATATCAAATTCTCTTCAATCAGTGCTAATCAAGAATAATTGTACCAAAAAGTACTATTTTATTAAATATCAAAAAAATATATTTCTTTTACCATTTCTTTTTATAATATTATGCTTTATTTCATTGTTTCTAACTCCATTTCTCTTCCTCAATCCTAAGTGACTTTAATATTGAGGATAGAGCCCTCTTTGGACCGATGTTATGGGAATGCCATTTCTTACCGCAATAATAATGTCCTTGCAATGATATGCATGTGATATGCGCACCTTCAACGTTTACAGAATTGCAAGAAAACAAGCGAAAAGTCAATAAGTGACAATTATCAAATGTTTTTGTGGGTAACAATGAGCTTGGGCAGCACCTACTCTACAATGGGCCTCAGTATTCCTGGTCCTATCCAGCGGAAAGCACTGATTCTACCAATATTAATTGAGGCATGTAGTTTTTCAGCTTTTGATTCTTTGAACCATATGCATTTTGCACTTTGAACAATTTATTTTAAATAAAATTCAATTTTTATACATACATAGACCGACATAAAAAATGTCTTGTCTTTTTACGAAATTCTTCTAATTCGATATGAAAATCAAATGCAAAAATTTGAGCTATTTATTTTGTTAAAATCTAATGTTACCCTTTTGATCTTCACTTGTGATTCTTCTGATGCATAAAAGTCCGCAAGTAACCGAAAAAATTCATCCTCACAAGCTCACTACTCACTGCTTTTCAGCATTTTGTATTTTGTTTTTTGTTTTGGCTTCTGTCATGTTTCAACTACGTTGTTGACTGTAGTGGACCATGAACAACAGCATTTGCAAATAGAACTTAAGATTTTTTTTTTTTTTTTTTAACATAAAAGGAAGAAGGAGGCGCCACTAGTGATAGTAATTTTCGTCGGATGTTTTTATACAGATTATTCTTTGTTACTGAATATTCATAGAGTAAATCTAGCTTAACTTGAGTATAAAAATTCATATTCATCCATGCAGTTGCAGGTACAAGGAGAAAAAATTAGCTAAAGTACAGATTATTTTTTCTAATTTACACTATCGGTAAATTTTAACTAATTTAATTTAATTTGGATAAAATAATAAAAATAGTAAAAAAAAATTTTAACAACTAATTTAATGTGATTATATATATCATAACTTGAATTTATGTAGTTAATTCCAAGAGTTATCCATAATGTGAGCTTTTTTTATAGATAGCAAATGTAAGGAAAGAAAAAACCTATTTCCATGTATGATTTGAATTTTCCTTTTCTTAATTGCTATGCTCATGATGGAACTCAAATCATTATAATTAAAAAAAAAACACTGTTGCCAATAAGGGAGTAATCAAGTAATAACTTCTCTATAAGAGTATTATAAGATGTAGAGTTTGAATCTTGTTGTCGTCAATTTAAAAGTAAATGATTGTATCATATTATACAGTTCATTAATACTTAGGTCATATGACTTCTTTATTTATTTAAAAATAAACTGTACTTATAATTTTGTTTGAATCGAAATAAATTAGTTATAGTTTAATAAATTCTAAATGGACTAACAGATAAAAGGCCCCTTAAACTTGTGACATGGGGCCACATAGGTCCAATTTCAACTTTTGCATACAATTAAGTCCAAAACTTCAATTTTTTGGCTCTTTAAACCCAAATTGAGACTGTGAGTAACACATGCAATTCACGTATTGAAAAAATAATAAAATATTAATAAATTAATATATAATATTAGTTTTACATTAAAATAATAATAATAATTTTTCTTATCTTATTTCCTAATTTTAGCCCTAATTTTTTTTCCAAAATCTTACCACCCTCTCTCTCTCCACTGCTCTGCATCTCCTCCTTCGGCTTCCTAATTGATTGTTACAGAGAGAGATGGATGAACTTCATTCTCAGTGTACATTAAATTGCCAGATTACTTTTTACCATCCTCCACTTTACTGAAACTGAAACAAACACTTAAGAATTGATTTACTACTACTACGATATATGAAGAGATTTGATTTCTTGATTTGCAATTTTTTTTTTATTTTGATTTTGCTGTGATGGAGATTTTAAGAGGGATTCCTTTGCTATAGCCACCGATTCACCATGACCACTGCCACGGCCACCACCCTCTCTCTTTGTCCTTCTCATCCTCTTATCTTCCTCAAAAGAAAAGCCACCATTGTTCCTTGTAATTACAAACAACGCTCTCTTTCCCTCCAAATCAGAGCTTCCTTAGCTAAGTCACCACCGCTGCCGCCTTTAGGTTTCTTTCTTTCTTTCTCTCTATTGGGTTTTAAGTTTGGTAATTTGTTATATATATATATATTGGTAATGTAGTTATATGTAATGACCCTATATTTTAAATAAAATAATATTATTTTGAAATATACAGTGTTAATAATTTTAAATTTTATTTGTATATTATTATTGATATTCGCTAATATTATTTATGTATTTTATTTTAAGGAATTGTTTACGTAAAATAATTTGTTTTACGTGGGATTACTTGATAATATTAAAGTTATTATTATTATTATCACTGTTATTAATATTATTATTATTATTTTTTATTGAAGGACATTTTAGTAATTTCATAATTAAAAAATAAATAAATAAAAATAGAAAAGTCAAAAAAATAAAACGGGGTCAAAGCTTCCTTTTCTTCTTATTCTTCTTCTTCTCGGTCGGCCACTAAACCCACGTCAGAGCTACCTCAGCCGTCACCACCGACCGCCACCACCTCCAGCCACTTTTAGCTACCATCCGCCGCCATCAGCTTGCCAGGAAGACGTCGGGAACTGCCAGAAATAGAGGAGGGCGAAAGTGAAGCTCCATTGTTATCAGTGAGATTCCGGGCATCGTTGAACTTCATTCCGGTCTTGTTTGAACGCTCTTACTCTGCTGAGTCCATTTCTGAGCTCTGTTTGAGCTCAAATCCTTTTAATTTTTAGATATCTTCAATTTTTAGTTTATGTGTTTTATGGTTTTTTTTTTTTTTTTCTGAACTTGATATTGTTTGATTCTTGAAAGTTGCTTCACAAATGTTGTTTGTGGTAGTTTTAGCTTCTCAAATATATTTTTGTGTATTTTTTGAATTAATTTGAATTTTGGGTAATTTTTTATTATTTTAATATTAAATATTGAATTTTTTATAATTATGTTAATTAATTAGTTTTAATGAAAATTTAGTTAAATTAGTGTTAGTAATTTGAGTTAATAATTTTAGAATTATATAGGGTATTAAAATGATTTTTATAAATTATTTACTATTTTTAACTAATTAATACTAATTTTTGAAAATTATATTCAAATAATATATTATTTACTATTTTGGTGAATAAATGGATTTTTAATTACTTTAAATATATATTTAAGCTATTTGAATGTATAAAAGTGAATTTTTACTATTTTAGGTTGAATTATTGAAAATTTTTATTTTTATTAATATTATATTATTATTTGAGATTTTATTTAATTATTGTGAAAATACTTATATTTAGTGATTTAATGTTTAAATATATTATATATTGGTATTTTATGGAAATTTATGGAATTTAATGATTTTTAATATATTTATTATTTTATTTATATTTTTGGTGAATTGTAAACCTCGATTGGGAAATTATGTAGTTCGGGTTCCAATCCGAGGGGTAGAGACTTATGTGATAGAAGTGTGTTTTTCTTGTAGGATCAGCTCTATTTTTTTAGTAGAGATATGTCCGTTTTACAGATGAGGTTCTGTTGAATTTTTGATAGAATTCTCGTAAAATGTGACGTCAAATCGATCCTAAAATTTTGTGTTTATCTGAGTTTTATATTTATAAATTGAGTCTCTTTTAGAAGTATAAGTTAAGAATTTATTCTGATTGGTTATTATTATTTTATTTTCTAGTTGCGTCGAGACTGAGGCCTATTAGATCGGACCCATCGAGCCAATCTCGATGAGCGTAAACTTATGAGTTATTATTTTATATATACATTGCATGTAGATATATGATTATAAGTCTTCATATTTTAATATGAGTTTAAACATGAATTATATTATTAAATGAATAAGTATATTTTTAGTATATTTGATATATATGTGACGTATATGCTTAATTTGTTTTTTGTATATATTTGGTATATATGTATCATATATATTCAGAATATTTTGATATATTTATGGTTGATTTTGGTTATATGTAGCATATATATACTTGAAATATATTTAGTATATTTTTGGTATATTTCTAGTATACATATGGTATATTTTTTGTTATAAATGTTATTTATGTTTAATTATGCATTTATTTATTTTTCATAAATATACATTTTATTCAAAGGATATCAATAGAACGTGCTACTTAGTGGGTTGCATGAGGATTGTGTACGTACCGGTTCGTTTGACTATAGGGTCTGAATTATGAGAATTATTTGAGGAGAATTTGATTGATTGATTATTTGAGATTTAATATGAGTGATTAGTGTGATTGCTGGAGCTCAGTTGACCTAGTGTCTCGGGACCAATCACACTGACAGTGAGACTGTGGGAGCTCAGTTGACTTAGTGTCTCGGGGCCAATCTACTGTCTAAAATGGAATAATATAATTTATTTGGAATTAAGTAAGCCTGCGTGGCTAGTGAAATATTTGTTTGAGGTTGCGATTGTTTTAGGATTCTATTTGATTTTTTACTTAAATAAATGTTTTCTGCATTTCAATATATATAAAAATGGATTTTAGCATTTGTGCGAAATGTGTGTATATATATGTATTTATAAATACTGATGCTTGACTGTATATAGCTTAGATTGCATGTATATATATTATAATAATTCACTCAGTGAGGTCTGACTCCCCTCAATATTTTTTTCAGAAAATTCCTCGTTTTCAGACCTCAGTAATAGACCCCTACACCGAACTTCTTCAGCCTCGGCTAGATTATGTAAATTACTTATCTAACTTTTATTGTATTATAGAAAACTGCATTAGTAGTGTTTTGTATATGTAAAATGTTGTTTTCATATTAGAGACCTTTCTCTGAATATTGTATAAAATATTTTTATTTTATGATATCACATTAAGTATTTATTTTTATATCGATTTAAGTTTTAATTATGGTGTATTTTTATTTAGTTATTGCATGTGTTTTTATTTTTAAGGCTTGTTACGGGTTCCGAATTCGAAATAATTCTCATTCCCTAGCGCCGGTCATAACTCCTAGTTTAGGTCGTGACATTATGGGTATTGATTGGTTGCAGGAAAAAGAGTGGAGAATGTGGTAATAATAGGATTAGGACCTGCAGGATACACAACAACAATATATATAGCTCATGCCAATTTGAAGCTTGTGGTGTTAAAGGTTATCAAATGGGTGGTGTTCCTGGTGAGCAGTTGATCACCACCACTAAATGTAGATGTGATTGCTCCTATCTTCTATGATAGTACAATTTTATATTTTCTAAAAATTTTGATCATTTGGATGCTCAAATTGCAAAGAATATATGAGGAAAACTTTTTTCTTTTCCTATATTTTGATTTTTTTTCTTTCTTTATTTCTTGAACATAATATGCATATATGCTACCCATCATTACTGTTGTCACATTTTTCGCTTCTTGTTTAATTTCTATTAGTGTTGCTTCTTGTTTTATTGATGTTTTGTTACTGTAATGGCGATGTTGATGATAAAATTTATTTTTTAATTTATTTTTGTATTTAAAAATAAATTATGTTTTATATATCTGAGACATAGGAATTATTTTATTATGAACATAGTTCTTTCACCTTCTTTATTGAGGAAGTGCATCACATGCCTACCATTTTGTTAAATTTTAGGATGATTTGGATGAGAAATCGAAGTTTTGGGTTTAATTGTATGCAAAAGTTGAAATTGAACCTACGTGGCCAGTGTCATAAATTTAAGAGGCTCTTTGTTTGTTAGTCCAATTCTAAATAGCGGTGGTTAAAAAAAAAAAAAAAAAAGAAAGAGAAGCTTCAGTCACTTGAGTACCATATATATGATGAGGTATTTCGTCATAATGGACCCATATTCTTTCTCAAATTTTTCGTCCTACTTTTGTTTGTGGGATGAGATAATTTCCAATTTCTATTAGTAAGTTTTAAGATTTTGGATATAAAATCCTATATAAAGACTTTATAAAAACAAAGAAAAACTAAATTAATTTTTATTAACTTTTAGTTTCTATTAGTTTACTAAATATTTTAATTAAATATTTAAATAAATATATAAGTAATATTTTAAAATAATTTTTTCTATTTAAACACATTTTTCTTACGTTACACTTTATTTTAAAAAAAATTCTTCTATTTTTCCTGCATCCATATATGTATTTTATCTTTTATTGTATTAATTATAATAGTTACATCCTTATTATATTTTTTAATGATGAAAAAAATGAAATTTTTGATTTTTGATAATACATATAATATATATATATATATATATATATATATATATATATATATATATATATGTTTTTCATGTGATTCGAAAGGCACCCACTTTAGGGTTTCAAAATTTGTGATGATTGATGTACATATATGATTTCATCATAGATTATTACGATCCCCTTTTGTGGCTTGTTTGTTTATTAAGGACAGCTATGGTTATAGTGCGACAACCACTTGTTGACAAATCATTAAGAGGTCGGTTGGTGTCAACATTTAAGGTCTTAGGTTTGGTTAATTGCTTCCCTCTTCATTTTCCACATGTTATGCTGAGGCATCTCTGGATATATATATACAGTGGTCAATTGGTGGGTTCATACATTTCTTTAGATTTTTTTACCCAATTTTTTTTTTTTATTGAGCAATACTATTTCAAATCAATGGGAAATATTTCTTCATGCACATACACATACGTGTATTTCTATAAATAAAATTAAAAATTATTAGTATATAAAAATAAAGGCTAAAATATACGGGATTATTGGTTAGCATAGAACTCATAGAAAATCCTTGATCTTCTTTTAGTATGTTGAAAAAATTTTCACTTGTAGGCATAAATAAAACTCATTTTTCATTTATTCAAAAACAAAAATGCTCATTTTTCATGATAACATGTTTATCATATATATATGGCATTAAATTATATATAATTCTTAAAGAGATCAAAGGTGATAGTGAGGAGCACGGAGAGGAATTTTTTTTTTTTTTTTAACAACAAGAAATTACAACTATATATATATATATATATAGTTTTTAAACTTGCTTGCGGTGATAATCAAGGACAGAAACTTTCATGTTGCACTATTAGAACTTTAATCCATGATCTTCAAGTTCTGAAACCTCCGCCTTAACCAATTGATTTAGGACTCGTACTGATATGGAGAGAAAATTGAACTCTACTTTTATTTTGGGTTAATATAAATAATATTAATATTATGGCTTTATTGTTGTGAATCCAATATTAAGGAATTGTTTATTTAATAAATATCAAAGAAATTTATTATTTTTTATGATGATAGTGGACGTTCTAATTTTGTTTGTTTGATTAAAATAAAAAAGATTGAATTGTATTTTAAAAATTAATATGTTAATCATATGTGAAGTACAAATTTAAGGACTAGACTCAAATATTTATTACAAAAACTAATAATTTAATTCCTCGATTTCTACATAATTTTAGTGTTTGAACAAAAAAAAATATTTCAGCATTCTTTAATATATCTATATAAACTTATCAAACGAATCACTCATATCAAATAATAATAATAAAAACCAATAAACCTACATTTTTTAATTAATAAAAATTTATAACTAAAGAACCAAATTCATCATGCCTAATTTTAACCAAAAATCTACATTTTTTAATTAATAATTTGTAAATATTAATTTTCATTTTTTTTATATTTTTTGTAATATAAAAAATTTATATATATTTATGACTCAATATATGTTGCATATTTTAAAAATAAACAATGTATTGAGAAAATAAAATATAAAAGTTTAAATTTTATATTAGCTAGTACAATAATTATTCAAGAGTAAAGAAAATTATGTCATTTAAATCACTAAAAAGTAAAAAATGAGTGCATTTATAAACAAGTGGAGTGCAAAAATCTTTACCCCACTGAAATTATCTTTTAGAATAGTCTCATTATTAATACTTAACTGAACACTTTCTCTCTGTTTAAAAAAATTATAAATTAATTGATTTTTATATGAATTACATTAGAACGTAATTTCTAATATATATTTAAATTAATATTAAATAATTCAGATTAAAATATAATTAAATAAAATTATTAGAAAAACTGACAAACAAATTATGTTTAAAATGGTGTTTTCTACTATTATTTTATTTTTAAAAAAGTAAAATGTATGTAATTAATA
Organism: Mallotus nudiflorus; assembly: GCA_947683625.1. NCBI lineage: Eukaryota > Viridiplantae > Streptophyta > Magnoliopsida > Malpighiales > Euphorbiaceae > Mallotus > Mallotus nudiflorus. The sequence goes on along the minus strand of CANTUR010001691.1, from coordinate 87,838 downwards.
ACTATTATTAAATTATAAAAAACATGTTCATCTATCGAAATAAAGTAAAATTAAAGTCAAAAAAATAAAATTATTGTAGAATGTCCATTAAAATAATTTATAATTTAAAATTAAAATGATTATAAATAAATAAATAAATAAAAATTTATAACTCTAGAGTTAAAAAAAAAAGTAATAGGACAGGTCAAATTAGGAAACAAAAAAATACCATTGACACAAGAACGTCAAAAGCCAAAATTTAGAGCCGAAATGATCATTTTGTGATCTTTAGTTCACACTACGTACGTTTTGAATGTTGACGGTGTTATTCACTAATAATAATCGCCATTGATAAAATCACGTGTTGAAAATATATATACAATTATTAAAAAAAGAAAAATGTTTTTCACATAAACGTGAAGGGTTCCGTTGACTGTTCATGAACCTCATGCTGCATCATCCTTCTCCCCCGCTCGCACCAACGAACGCACCGTCCATCACTCCACCCTATATTTCGATTAATTTACACTATGTCTAGTTAAAATAAATTTCAAAAATCTTTTTTTTTAATTTATTTATAAATCAAAATTTGGTATATTTAATATAAGATAAATAAGAATTCAGGTATTGTTTTATTTCTTAATTTATATTTTAAATAAATTTCGCATTTTATATACTTAATTATTTGTCTTATAATTACTGATGTTAAATACTTATGTGCAATATTCAATTGTTATCATAACTTCTTTTTTTTTTTTTTTTTTTGCATATATTGAAGAAAAAGATAAATAGAGTTGGAGCAAAATGAGATTCAGAATGTTTAATTATTCGCCTATTGTATGAAAAATCCAAATGTTTACAGTTTTTAAAATTTTATCATAACTTTTTAATTTTAATAAAAATGTTCTAATCTCATTAATTCTTGACAATTTTAGCATAAATAGGCATTTTGTCAAATTGAACAAAATATAATGATGTAGTATCTATAGGATATCAAATTCTATAAAGGTCTATTGGTGTAAAAAATTCAAATGTTTATGACTTTTAACAATTTTATCCCATTGTTAATTTAAAAAATATTTCAATTTAAAAATAATTTAATTAATTGAATAACATATGCTAAATTTTAAAATTTATGATTGACTATAATTTTAATAAAATTTTTAAATATATATATATCTTTGTGTGTGTACACGCACGCTCATAGTAAGATATAAAAAATTTTATTTAAATGTTAAAGGTATATATTTTTTCTTCCCAAAAAAGTTAGATATTTTTTTAAATACTTTCAAATAAATAAGTAAAAATTTTGAATTATCTAAATTAATGATTATTTATATTAAAAATATCTATATTTTTTAAAATTATTAAAATGAAAGTTATTTATGAATTTAATAATTGTTCAGTAGTAATTATAATTTTTTTATTATTACGTATGTATTTATTTAATTTTAAATAAATAATTTTTTATATTCATAAATTGGATGAATTTAAATATTTTATCAAAATTTAAAAATTGTGATAAATTTGTCAAAAATTTGAAACGTTTGGATTTTTTTTTATACCAATTAACAATTATAGTAGATATTTTTTCTTCCCAAAAAAGTTAGATATTTTTAAATACTTTCAAATAAATAATTATGAAATAATTAAAAATTTTGAATTATCTAGATTAATAATTATTTATATTAAAAATATCTTTATTTTTTAAAATTATTAAAATGAATGTTATTTATGAATTTGATAATTTTTCAGTAGTAATTATAATTCTTTTATTATTATGCATGAATTTATTAATAAATTTATTCAATTTAAAATAACATAAATAAATAATTTTTTATTAATAAATTGAATAAATTTAAATATTTTATCAAATTTTAAAAATTGTGATAAATTTGTCAAAAATTTGAAACATTTGCATTTTTAATACCAATAAACAGTTATAAATTTCAAAAATTAAAAAAGGTAAATTTGACATTTTCTAAAATGTTACATCATCATTTTTATTTAATTTTACCAAAAAATTATGTATGCTAAAATTCCTAAATATTTATCAATATAAAAAAGTTATGATAAAATTATAAAAGATTGCAAAACTTTGATTTTTTCACACCAATAGCCCTTAATTATTTTATATGAGTATAAATATTTTAAAAACATCTGACAATCATGAGTTGTTTAATAGGTATTTTCATTGTGAGTGAAAATCATAAACGTCAATAATTTGAATTTTTAGGATTATCATATATTAATATTTATGGAAATTTATCTTATTTATAGTAAACAATAAAAAGTTTATGACTAGTAAATGTGTATTTGCTTTAAATAAAAATGTATTTTATAAAATTTTATGAAATTAATTTCTAAATTTTAATGAGTATGTTTTGTTTAAATGAAAATTTTATATAATTTATTTCCAATTTCCAATTTTTAATTTTCTAAAATTACTTATTGTTAAATCAAATTCTAAAAAAAAAATTAAGATTTTCAAATGAAATTATTTTAATAAAATATTTATTTAAATCAGATATACTTCATTAATAAAAAATTTATTTGTAAATAAAATTTTTTAAATAAATTTCATCTAAAATTTATTTAAAAATTAACTAAATTTTTTAGTTCAATTGAACTAAATACAAAGGTTATATTATATAGTTCACAATAACTTAAAACATTTAATGGACAAAAAACATATTAGTCAATTTATTTACTATTTTTATTTTAAAATATAACGTAAATTTTTAGATACTTAATTAAAAATTATTAAATAATTTAAAAATATATCCAAGCGTCAACTGTTATTTTATAAAATATTATTATATTAGTTACTGAGTGAAAAAGTAGAAATAAAATTATTAGCAAATATAATTCATATTTTCTTACTTTCTTTGGAACTAATAAATATTTTTCAACAAAAAAAAAATTAAAAAGTAAGTAGGCCAAGGAGGCTTTGATAGGTTAGTCTAAACTGAGGCCTGGAATCTTAATGTCCCCAGTTCAAATCCTAATGGCCCTAGGCCTCGTTCCTTATGCCTTTTACCACTAATAATTAACAAGTTGTAATTTATAAATTCCTAATAAAGCTACACTGTAAAAAAATAATAATAATAGTATTTTTAGTTTAAATAAATTTAAATGAGTATATTTGGTTAAAATGAAAAGTTTATATTTCAATTTTTTCTTAATTTTGTAGATTTACTTAATATTAAATTTATTTTTATTGGTGAAATGTGTATGATTGAAATGAATTTAAAATATATTAAAAATGAATTTATAATTTATTTATAATTATTTTCTATTTAAAATTTATTTATAAATAAAATAAAATTTTTTAATTGATTTATTTAACGGTAAGTAAATTAGAAGGATGGGTCAAACATTAGCAACACACCATGACAATGGCTATGAAGCATTAAATTAAAATCAGAAATCAAATCCAATTAACTGCAAAATAATAAAATACAATAATACTACCAATAAGTAGCCCCACCAGGGCCACCCCCTACTTCACTCTTTCTATATAAACAAACTTTCTTCCTCCTTTTCTGTCACCCATCATCGTTACTGCACTTTCTCACTAAATTCCTCCACTTTCTTTCTTGCCAAACAAAGAGCTACTACCCCCAAGATCAATCAGCATGGCTTCCTCAGCGTATTCTTCGAGAATCATCTCTTCTATGAGATCGAGCGACAACCCATCTGCTGTTTCAAGATCAAACACACCGACCAAAACATTTTTGCCTCTCAAGGTTGTATCATCATCTCTCAGCCAAATTCCAAGCCTAACCCTTTCAAAATCTGCTGCTTTTAACAACTTCTCTGTGCCCAGAAGATCTTTCTCCTGCAAAAATCAAGCTGTCCCATCAGATGATAACTCAAGACCCAGTTAGTGATCGTTCTCTACATCTCTGTTTTTTTTTCCTGCTTACATTTTTTTGTTGGGTTCTGACTGCTGACTGATTCTTCTTTTCTTGGATCCGCAGGTAAGGTTCAAGAACTGTGTGTGTATGAGATCAATGAGAGAGATCGTGGAAGTCCAGCTTATCTCCGCTTGAGCCAAAAAGAAGTCAATTCTCTTGGTGATCTTGTTCCTTTCAGCAACAAGGTAAAAAAAATAAAACTTACTTCTCTCTGTTTTGTTTGTTTCTCGGGAAAATCCATCTTTTTCCTGTCAACATCTACTACAGTCTCCTAATTCTAGATCAAAGTTTAAAACTTTCTATTTTTTATGTATATTTCTGCTAAAGATTAAGACTATTCAAAGTTTGCTTTCTACTTATATTATTTGCTAGTCAACAATACTGATTTACCAGTCAAATCCCTGAAATGAAATGATAAATTCAACTATTGAGATCCAAAAAATAAAGTACTTCTAATTGTGCGATCATTCATACATTTTTCTATCCAATATTTGAATGCCTTTTGCTTTAGATATTTTCAAATTAAGTTGTTGCAAAATTAAAGATATTGATTTTGTTGCTTTATATAATTATTGCAGCTTTACTCCGCGGACCTGCGACAAAGGATAGGAATAACAGCAGGAATATGCATTTTGATCCAAAACAAGCCAGGGATGAAAGGTGACCGGTATGAAGCAATGTACAGTTTCTACTTTGGAGACTATGGTCACATGACAGTTCAGGGACCTTACTTGACATATGAGGACACATACCTTGCAGTGACTGGTGGGTCAGGCATTTTTGAGGGAGTGTATGGTCAAGTTAAACTCAAGCAACTTGTGTTCCCTTTCAAGCTTTTCTATACCTTTTACTTAAAGGGCATCAAGGATTTGCCTGAAGAGTTGCTCAAGAAGCCAGTTGAACCACACCCAGCAGTTGAGCCACACCCTGATGCCAAGGCTTGCCAGCCTCATGCTGTTGTTGCTAATTTTACTGATTAGTTTTATTGCATAATTAGTGTTGTGGTTCTTCTTCTTGTAGTTGTTGTTGTCTATGGTTATATATGTAATACTTAGTAGTTTATTTTGTTAATGATGTTTAGTGAAGAGGTTATTTAGAGAATTTAACATATCCATGTTATGGTGTACTTTTTTGTTTATATAAAGTTGTTAATCGTGATGGATTTGAAGTCTCATTTTTTTTAGCCATTAGTTTACCAAGTTAATGATCACAATGTAGTGTAGAAGTCCTTTTTTTTTTTTTTTATAAATTTATGGTAAAGGTAAATAATTCAAACTGTTAATAGATATAGAAAACATATCATTTGATTGTAAATATTTACCGATTTCACTACAAATAATTACCGAAAATACATCAATGATTTGAATTTAAAAAAAGCCTTAATGTAGTGTAGAAGTCTAACCCAAGAAATTCAAACCCAAATATTAAAAAAATCATTAATAAAATGAGAAAAAAATAAAATGCAAATGTCTTCTAACATAATTTGAGTATTTTTTTTTTTTTTTTTAAGATTGAGATCAAAATGAGTTTCAGGAGTAGCTGTTCTCTTAACATTCATTGTACTGGTGAATGATGACTCTGGGGCTTCGAGCTGGAAATCTTCATAACTTTAACAAGACACCACCTTGTGAGTCTTCATCATGAGCCTCCCCTGATTGGCCTTAAGATTGTAAGTCTTCATCATGAATTTGGACTGAACTTTGAAGTTGCAAAATTTCTTTTGCTCTTTGGATTGTGTTTAAAGTGTATATTTACGGATGGAGACTGGGTAATTAATTACAAAGAAGAAAAATGGCAACAAAATCATGTCATTTTCCATTTGTTGCTTATGTTTTATTGGCTTTGCTTTATTTGACAGCAAAATATGACAGTGGTGGTGAACTGATGGGGTTATGGTGATACTCACAATATAGTAAGTGGGTGGCAAATGGGAGTGGCGTAATGTGGCAGTCAATGACAAAAGGATAAAAGAACACGTTTTGGCAATGGAATAAAGATATTTTGAGTGGTTTAACTTTTTAAAATCTGACAATTTAATATATTAATAATTTATTGTAACAATTAAATATGATAATATGTAAAAAAATAATAACAAACAGGTCATTAACAAATTACTTTTTAATAATTGTACTATTTCAAAATTAAAAGATAATATTGCCCCCTAAACTTAAAGTAGCATATAATAATAATAATAGTAGTAATTATTATTTTCATAATAATTATTATTATTTAAATAAAAATATTTTTATTTATAATTTATTCTTTTATTTGTTTTTAGTTAATAAAAAAATTATAATTTTTTAATTTACAAAAAATAAAAAAATAAAAATTTGTCTTTTTTATTTTCTATTTCACTTCCTATCTTTAATTTACAATTTTTAGTAAATTTAATAAAATTGAAATTTTAGTGTAGAATTGATGATTTAAATAATTTTCTTTGAAAAATATGTGTTTTATTGATTTATTTTTGATACCCCACATACATATTTTTATTTAATTAAAGTTTTTATTTTTCTATATTGGGTTACTTGCATAAGAAAGACATCTAAAATAAATAGAAAAAAATTCCCAAATAGGAGACTCTCAGATAGGAAGAAACATTCTTCTAATGGGCATGAGATTTTCATAAGACAAGAATCCTATTTTTCTTAGGTTTGAGTATCATTATCCCTATAAATATGACCTTATATCCCTCATTGTCATTCATTTTATTCTCTCATATTTTCATTGATCTCTTTATTTCTCTAAACTCTCTCTCTACATTCTTTGACTTAGGCATTAGAGGATTTATGAGGATCCTCCCCACCTCTCATCTTGCCCTTTTTTATCCTTTGCAGGGTTCCAGTTTAAGAGTTCCGGAAATAAGTTATCAAGTGGCGCCGTCTGTGAGAACCTTTTGAGTAAAAGTCAATCGCGCATCTACCAATTAGGACCTTGACATCATGACTTCCAGTCCACCATCGATTTCGACTCCAGACTCACATATCAACCCATCCGCTTTTATTCCTCCAATCAATTTGTCATCACCTACTCTGACGATAATACTGCCAGCACCCTTCCCTCATGTCGGACCCTCATCTCAAATTTCAACTAGTGGTACATACGTTCCACCTGGAAACACTTAAAAGTGGCCAGCTCCTGACATCGATCTCCCTTACTATACTCCTCCTTAATACCATCTAAGACTTATACCTTCTATACCTTTTCTGAATCTGTAAGAAACACTTGCCATAACCATAACTAACCTAAACACAGTAGCCCAAACACTCAACCTTTCCCCAATGAGTAAAAAAGCAATTATACAAAACATGCAAACTCAGATGGCCCTGATGCAACAATAGATCAATACCTTGATTCAAAATGACAACTCTAAATCAACTTATACAAAAAATAATATTACATCTCTGGAGGTACTTAGAGGAAACAAAGAAAAGCGTAAAGCCCTAGAAGAAGAATCCAGCTCAACAATCTCGGCTCTTGACAATTCAAAGTTAACCCAAAAGGTTGAAGAGGTCATACGCAAAGCTCGTACAAAGTCGAGGAAGGAAGATGAATGCATTATGGAGGGGAAGACGCCCTTTGTAAGCAGAATAATTCAAAAAAAAATCCCAACCAAATTTAGAATGCCGCAGTTAGATTAATATGATGGAAATGAGGATCCAATCAACCACATATCCTCGTTCAGAACAAGAATGTTACTCTAGAACGTGAATGACAGGATTATATATAGTCTTCCCAAGTAGATTCACTAAAAATGCTCAAAAGTGGTTTCACCAACCCCCTGAGAATTCCATCACCTTATTTGAAGAATTAGCTGAGAAATTCCAGACTTAGTTCATGACCAATGTCCCCCTAGCCAAAAATATCAACGATCTTCAGATGTGCCGATAGAAGGTCACTAAATCGCTACGAAGCTATCTAGACCAATTCAACAAAGTAGCTATGCAAATTGAAAATCCGGTGGATGAGGTGGCCATAGAGGCTCTAAAGAACAGGACTAGGCTCAAGAAGCTCAAAGATAAGATAATGACAAAAGAGCCTAAGACCTTCGCCGAGGTAATGGCAATGGCATTCAAAATGATAAAAATAGATGAAGATAGAAAGATGTGAAGGGATGACGAGAAAGCACCTATAGAGGAAAGATCAAACCTAGAAGGTTGAGCTTCCCACAGTCAAACTTCAGAAACCCAGTAGAGGGGTTTGAAAAGGAAGCTGAGAAATATACATCGCTAAATACCTCCAGATCTAGGATCCTCATGTGGGTCAGGCAAAATGACGTGGGCATTACTCTAGCTAGAAGACTGAGCTCAAATAGGAGAGCTGTGCAGGATATAAGGTACTACTGTTAATATAACCGTCAATATGAGTACGAAACTGAGACCTGCCATGAACTGAAAAATGGCATAGAAAGATTAGGCCTAAGAGGATTTGCAAAGAAGGAGGGCTTACCCTTGAGAAAAGGTAGACTGTTGTGTTTGGTTTAGAAGATGGGAATCACGTTCAGCACTGTCACGACCCAAAACAGGGGTCATGATCGGCGCTAGGGAACGGGAATTCTTTCGAATCCGGAACCCGTAGCAAGCCTAAAAATAAAATAAAACATGCAATAATAACAATAACAGTAATATATATGTAGCGAAAATAAAAATCATAAATATAATAATAACATTCTCATTACTGGATTTAAATCAAATCTCATCTCATATATATAAATCTTTCAGTACAAATCCAGTTTCAATATAATACATCTCTTAAATAAAATACATGAAATCCCACACTTTAATTCACAACTACTGCAGTGTCTAGATTATAAAAATAAGACTCAAGTAAATAGTTTACACAAAGAAGCCGAGGCGGAAGAAATCCGGCGTATCGACCTGCTACTGAGGTCTGAAGAAGTTGACTCTCCTGAAAAATTAGTCAACGGAGGGGAGTCAGACCTCACTGAGTGAATTACTATAATATATATACATACACACTAAATGACAATGCATACAATCAACAGTATATATATAATATGTATATATACAGGCAATACACACAGATGCAGGAAAATCATTTTATATGTTTTTATTGAAAATCATCTTTTATGAAGGATCACATAGAACCCTAGAATATCGTAACCTCGAAAAATAGTGTTAGACAACACTCTAGCCACATAGGCTCACTTAATCCAAATATATCCACTTAATCCATTTAGACAGTAGACTGGCCCCGAGACACTAAGTCAACCGAGCTCTAGTAGTCTGACTGCCAGTGTGATTGGCCCCGAGACACTTGGTCAACCGAGCTCCAGCAATCACACCTCCAAACCATATCTCATACATCAATAATCACATCAAATCAATATCCACAAATAAGTTAGTAATATAGCCTAAATACTATAGGCGTATTGGTACGTACTCGGTCCTAGTGCTGCCCACTAGGTAGCACGTTCTATCGATATCCTTCATTAATAAATATAAAACATTCATTCACAAAAATAAATGATGCATGAAGTTCAATAAAATTATCAACATAAACTATACATATACTAGAAATATACCAAAAGTAAACCAGGTATATTTTGAGTATATATATGTCAAATGAATTCAATCAAATTATAAATTAAGTTGGAAATATATTTAAAAACATTTTATATATATTTTATTTACAAAACATGCATATAATTTATTATATACCAAAAATAAACCAAAAATATACTTAAATACAAATCATATTATTTATGCATTTTAATCGAAATAGAATATATATTTCTAAATCATGCATCCCAAGCACATATATATAGTATAGTAACTCACCTAGTGCGCTCCACGAGACGGATCCGACGAGCCTGGTCCACTAGCCCTCGGTCTCGGCGCAACTAAAGAAACAATAAATAACCAACATTAGAATAAACCTAACAGAAATCCTAGAATTCGATCTAGAGTATTAAACATAGAATTGAGATTAGGGTTCGACCGGACATCACATTTTACGAGAATTCTATCGAAAATTTGACAGAACCTCCCTTGTAAAATGGACATCTCTCTACTCAAAAGAGTAGAGCCAACCCTGCAAGGAAATACACTTTGAAAAACTACACAAAGCACAATCAAAATCCCACGGTCGGACTCCAAACTACAGTCCACCGACCGGGGTCCACAAACACAGAACAATTCTAATAATACCAAAAATGTCCTTATATCACAGAAATTCATTTTATACGTAGAAATTACATAATTAACCTTAAAACACAGTAAAAACCAATAAAAACTCATTTTATTTGAAAAATCGTATATTATATATATAATTGAAAATAATTCACGAAAAATAGTTTTAATTAGTTAAAAATACTAAATAATTTGTAGAAATCATTTTTATATTTTAAATAACTATTAAAACCAATTAAATTACATTTTTAGCCAATTTTGTGTAAAATTACCAAAATACCCCTATATATATAAATATACTATAATTACTTCAAAAATTCACCAAAAATTATACAATTATCAAAAATTAATTTTATCAACATATTTATCAATAATATTAATAATTAAACTCAATTACCCAATTAAATTCAATTAAAAACATAATTAACCCTAATTTCCCAAATTACATAAACTTCAATAATTCAAAATAAATACATAAAATTTCATAAAAATTCCAAATAAATTCCTATAATTCATTTAAACACCTAATTTAACCGTAAAACCCAATTTCATAATTTAAATAATTAATTTCCGAAAATTAGAAAATAATATTAAAATATTCAAAAATACCCAAAATCCAAAAAATCTCCAAAAATTCCACAAAAATTCAAAAATGTATATTAAGCTACTAGGATCAACATTTGTGAAGGGAGTTTCCATGAATCAATCAATTCTAAGCTCAAAGAAATCAAAAACCCTAATGTGGCAGTAATTGAAAATTCAAAACCTAAGCAATTCTAGACCATTTAAGCTCAAACCAAAGCTAGAATCACACTCACCGAAGCTCAAGGAGAAGAAAGAGACTGGCGGTGTCAAAAACGGTGGCCGGAATCGGTGTGATCGACGGTGGCTAAAGTTTCGGCTTCTCCGGCCAAAACCAACTTTCAGGCGCTGGAAACGGCTACCACAGGCGGTGGAAGAGGCTGGGGAAGGTGGTGGCACACCAGATGGCACACCAACGGCGAGAAATCGGCACGGCAGTGACCGGACGGCGGTGAGGGTGAAGATCGGGGAAGAAGGAGTAGTCGGGGGCAGTTTTGTAATTTTCCAAAATTTGATTTTTTTGATATATAATGTGTATATATATATACTTTATACTATATAATAAAATAATATTAAATTACACACACTAAATATACACCACACACATATAATTTAATATTTTAATAATTTATACTAAATAAAAATAATTAAATAACAATAAAACTAATAAATAATTAATAAAATATTAGGGTAATACTAAACCCTAATTAAATAAATAATTATATGTATACACGGTGTTTAATATTTTTAAAATATGTATGAGTTCATGCAAGTCCGAAAATATATTTAAAATAATTAATAATAAATTATTTACGTGAAAATTTTCTCGAAAATGCAAGTCCTGGGAAAATTTTACGTAAAGTACTGTAAATAATGCACAATAATAAAAATAGGTTTTAAATACATCTTAACTAGTAAAAATATTGTAATATATATACACAAATTATTAACACTGCATATCCCGGTACAGTGTAAAAATATTTTAAAAACACGGGATATTACAAGCACCCTCATAATGACGCACTAGTAGTGAGTGCATACACCAACAATTATCTGGTGAAAAGATTGCTGATCGATGATGAGAGCGCTATCAATGTACTATTTTGGAATGTCTACAAAGCAATAGGAGGCTCTGTCACTGATTTGCAAGCTATTCAGAATCCTATTACAAGCTTCTGCATAAGAACTAAATAGCCGATGGGATTAGTAGAGCTAAGTTTAGAATTCAGAGACTAAGATACTGGAGAAACAAAAGTCATTAAGGCTCAGTTCAATGTGGCAGATCTCCCCCTGGCTTACAATGGCATCATAGGTCAACCAGTACTTTACGAAATTGATATGGTCACAAGTATTCGACATTTGACCATGAAGATTCCCATCGAAGGTAGAATCCTAACAATTTGCGGGGATCAGCATATAGCCAGGCAATGCTACCAGATGGCTTTCAAACCTTAGATGGAAGCATTTGCCTTGGAATATTGGGAAAGGGAGAAGCAAGAAGCCAACCTTGAGCCAGTCGATGAGGTTCAGACATTATAGATTGTCGTTGGGAAGACGATAAGGATTGGCAATGAACTCGATAGCAAAGTTAAGCAAGGAATAAATGAGGTCCTCATTATATACTTAGGCAACTTTGCCTCTCAAGCATCTAAAATCACCGGAGTAGACCCCCGGATTGCCTCACATAGTTTGAACATCAAACCAGGGGTAAAGTCAGTTATTCAGAAGAATAAGATTGTAATATTTTGAATTTTTACTATTAATTAAATTAAATTATGAACTTTTGAGTTAAATATTATTTTTAATTAGTTTATTTTAAATAAATATTTAATTGGGTATTTTGTTATTTTGAAAGAAATTATATGAATGTATGTGTGTGTATATGTATAATTATTGACTAAATAAATAATATGTATATATACATATACATATAAATTTATGTACATATATATATATATATATATATATATATATATATATATATATATATATATATATATATATATAAGAAGAGAATGTGACTTTTAAACAGTAGCAGACCATTTCTTCTTCTTCTCTTCATTTCATGGTTTTCTTTCCTTCTTTGCCAAATCACCTCCACCAACCAAACCTACTTCGGCCTCCAACCACCACCACGGACTAGCCCAAACGACGACCGAACTACCTCTAGCTAGCCAGACCACCTCCCTTTCCTCTTGTCAGTCAGTCTCTCTCTCTCTCTCTCTCTCTCTCCAGACTGTTAAAATTCTAGTCACATTTCCGACGAGCTTCAGTCAAGTGCTTGGTACCTACGCGTTCCTCTCCTTCCAAGCTTCTTAAATGTATCCTCAATTTGTCGATCCACCACCCGGGTCGTTAGATATCGAGGTAAATGTAATTTGTAGTTTTGTTAGTTTTTATTAATTTTTGATCAATTGGTTGTAGTTAGATGAAGCGTTGTGGAGGTCAAATGCTATACAATGGTTATTTTATATAATTTTGGATTTTATTTTTAATTATGAAAATTTTTAGTTCGGGTTACTATTCTGAGCCCGGGTATTTTAATATTTTTCATAAATACTATATACTATTTAGAGTAATGTTTGTGAAGAAAATTTTGTAAAATTAGTTATAGATTATTTATTATAATTTTTTTAGTATTATGCCACAATTTGAATTTTAGAGAAAATTGAGTTTAATTTGATTTTTAATCTATTTGAAGTAAATTGGTATGTATGATGATGATTCTAATTATTAAGAAGTATAGAATAAGTTTTAAGAATTATTTGTAATTTTTAGCTAATATGGTTATTTTCGGAAAATAATAGAATTATAAGTTTAATTGCTATTTTTAAGTTTAAATGGATTTATATTGATTTTAATGTATGTATTTGAAGAATTTTGGTAATTATTCGTAACTTATGTTAAATTGGTATTTTAGTATATTTTTGTTAATCTTAGATTAATTTTTTCGGAAATAATATAAACGTATATAAATATTTAGTTCTTAATTAATTTTATGATTTATTGATATTTTTGGATAATTATTATATTATTTTAAAAATTGTGATTTGTTGGTTCTCAGTTGGGCATTTGTGTAATCTGGAGGCCCAACTTGAGATGTGAGTTGTGGAATTGTTAGTAGTGGTTTTTCCCTTGCAGAATTAACTCTACGTGGGTAGAGGGATATTCGTTTTATAGAGGAAGTTCTGCTAAATTTTTGGTAAAATTCTCATAAAACGTGGCATCATCAGTTCTAATTATTAATTAATTAGAACGGTGTCTTAGGCTAGAATTTTTTCTTTGTAATCTAAAATATAGAATTCGGTTCTAATCCCTATTATATTTTTTTTCTTTAACCGCACCGCCAGTCGAGTCTTCAGGTCAGGATCGAGCGCAATTACGCAGAGGAGCGCATTCTACCTGTGAGTTAATCTTATAAAATGTCTATTGTGCTTATTAAAAAACATTAGAATATTAATATAATATCATATGTGGATTTGATTAAGTCATAAATGTTGCTATGCGTGATTTAAATAATAATTATTATTGAAATTATGATAGAAAAATGCATTAGCTGTTTGTTTATTTTATTTCATTTTATTATATAATTTTATGCACATTTTGGAAAAATTGATAGAACATGCCACCTGGTGGGTATCACCAAGACTGAGTGTACACTAGTAGCGATCGAGATTATGGCCATTGTATGAGATATGTAATTGTGAGCCCTAGTCGAGCTTGCTCTTTGGGCTGGTTAATATTTTTTGGTTGGACCCTGATTAAGCTTGCTCTCTGGGCGCCAATCGATTGTGGTTGGACCCAGGTAGAAGTTTTGCTCTTTGGGACCGACAGTCATTTGGATATAAGAGAGTCGAAAGGCTAGTAGAACTGAGGTTTAGGGTTCTACCATAATTTTCATTAAAAGATTTATATTAAATAGTTTTATTGAGTGTCATTTTATACAAGCATCCAGACTTAAAAAAAAAATTTAGTTTTGTATACAGGTATATTTTATAAAATAAAATATTTTGATAATATGAGGTTTTAATATAATAAAGAAAATCTAAAGGATTTTGTTTTCAAAGGGTTTTAAATAATGAGTCTTAAAGCTAATATGCATTTTATAAAATTAATTCACTCAGTGAGGTCTGACTCCCCTAAACCATTTTTTTTAGGAGTTTGGGAGTTTGATTTCCGTTCCATTTCTCTACACCGGGTCTCTTCTTCTCCAGTTTTATTGTGTAGGTCTATTTGATATTATTCTGTAATTGTAATCTTAGAACACTGCAGTAGTAGTAGTAAAATTGCTTTGAATATTCTGTATTATGAATTTTATTGTAATAATATTTTGTATGAATATTTTGTATTATATGATGATATGTTTATTTTATATATGTATGGAAGTTTGTTTTGAAATGTTATTTTAAGGATTGTTTATTTTCATTTAATTTTCCTTAATTTTTTTTTCTTTAAGGCTTACTATGGTTTTGGTAGCTTTATGTCTTCCTATTCCCTAGTACCGGTCATATGCTATTTGGGTTCTGGTCATGACAAGGACCTTCGTGTATGAAAGATAGAAAATAATCATTGAAGAAATAAAGTAGTTGCTAGAAGCTGGATTTATCAAAGAAGTCACTCACCCAGAATGGATAGCCAATGTGGTGCTAGTAAAAAAGTCCATAAATACAAAATGTGAGTAGATTATACCAAGCTTAATAGGGCATGCCTTAAAGATAGCTATCTGTTGCCAATGATAGACTAACTAGTAGACTCCATTGTCGGTCACAGATTGTATAGCTTTATGGATACTGCATAGAGGTATCATCACATACCAATGAAGAGAGAAGATCAAGAAAAAATATCCTTCTTACCTATGAAGGTCTTTATTGCTACAAAGTCATGCCTTTTAGGCTGAAGAATGCCAGAGAAACCTATCAAAGGCTAATTAACCACATGCTCCATGATCAGATGGGAAAGATTGTGGAAGTATACGTGGATGATATCATCATCAAAAGCCAACATGCAGAACAATATTTCACTGACTTTGACCAAATTCTTCAATTACTAAACCAATACCAAATCAAGTTAAACCCAAAGAAGTGCATTTTCAGGGTAAAGGCAGGTAGATTCATGATATCATATAGAGGAATTGAGTCTAACCCGAAGAAGATGGAGGCCATTCTTAATATGAAAGCTCTAACAATGATCAACAAATTACAAAAGCTAAATGGTAAGGTAACAACTTTAGGGCATTTTATCTCTTATTTGGCCAAGCAGTGTCTACCACTGTTTTAAGCCTTGAAGAATTCTAAGAAGTTCGTATGGACTAAAGACTGCCAAGCAACCTTTGAAGATATTAAAAAATTTCTATCCTCATTACCTCTACTCAACAGGCCAATGCCCAGAGAAACACTGTTCTTATTCCTCTCTATCAGTCAAAAGTCAATAGCTTCAGTACTAATAAGAGAGAAGGGAAGTTAGCAAAATCCAGTATACTATAAATACTCTGAGGTTCAAAGATTTGGTACCCCAAACTGGATAAATTAGCCATGGCCATCATTTACACATCTCGGAAGCTCCAGTACTATTTCTAGGCTCATTCCATCATTGTAAGATCCAGCTTTCCTTTGAGGAAAGTCTTGCAAAGACCTGAAACATTTGGCAGGTTAGTTCAATAGTCAATATCACTCGGAGAATTTGACATCAATTATGAACCCCAACAATAGATAAAAGCTCAGGACCTGGCAGACTTTGTATAATAAATGACAATAGAAGATCCTGCTCCTTCTTAAAGTCTAGAATGGTGGCTCTACGTTGATGGGGCATCATCCACCTAAGGTTCCATTGCCATAATCATTCTTAAAAGGCCACACAAAGTCACTATTAGATATACTATTCGGATAAAGTATAACACCACCAATAACGCAATAAAATATGAAACACTCATTATAGGGTTGAGATTAACTACGAAGGTCAAAGCCGAGCATCTCAACATACACTCGAACTCCTAACTGGTAGTGAACCAAATTAAAGGGACATTCCAAATTAAAGATTTAAGTATTGCCAAGTATGTTGAGAGATTCAAACAACTCTTAAAGAAGGTCGAGCAGGAGGGAGGACAATGGAAGATTATCTAAATCCATTCAGAAGCTGACCTATTGGCCAAGTCAGTGACCGACGGCAATTAGATATTTAAAGGACTTAAGCTCACTAAAGCACTAACAAAACCAAGCACCGAAGATCTAGAAATCATGGATATAGAGGAAGCTCTAAAATGGATGAAATCGATCATTCAGTATCTTGAGAATAAGGTACTTCTAGAAGATAAATTAAAAGCTTAGAAGTTAAAAATAAAGGTTGCACACTACTCCATCCTCCACGAGGAACTCTATAGAAGGTCTCTCTTACACCTATGGTTTAAATGTGTATTTCAAGAAAAAGGGAATTACGTGCTTAGGGAAATCCATAAAGGAATTTATGGAGCACATGAATCGCATTATTTATAACCAGAAAAGCATTGTGGTAGGGATACTACTAGTCTACCATGTCCTAAAATACTTAGAAATTGACTCAAGAATGCCACAAATGTCAGCAATTTGCTCAGCTCAGTCATAAGCCCTCTAATCCTCAGCATCCGATTGGGAGCCCTTGGCCTTTTATAGTATAGGAAATGGACATCTTGGGTCCTTTCCTCACCTTAACCTCCCAGAAGAAATTCCTAATCGTGGCTATAAACCATTTCACTAAATGGATAGAATTAGAAGTTGTACCAACCATCACTTAAGCACGAATTCAACACTTTTCATGGAAGGAAATCATCTGTAGGTTCTACATACCTCATATCTTGATAACAGAAGTAGTTCGATAATGAGAAATTCAAAAATTTTTATTTTGATCTTGGAATAAAGCTCCAATTTACCTCAGTAGCTCATCCATAAACAAACAAACAAATAGAAGTTACCAATAGAATCATCATGCAATGACTAAAGAAGAGACTCAATGTGAAAATGGAGAACTGGGTCAACAAGCTCAACGATGTTATCTGGGCCTATATGACTATGTCCAAAACCTCCACTAGAGAGATGCCCTTTAGACTAACTTAAAGGATGGATGCAGTAATACCGGTGGAGATTGGATCACCAAGTTACCATGTCAGCGAGGAATTAGATCAGGAAATTAATAACATTAACACTCAGATATGTCCGGATTTACTAGAAGAGAGGAGAGAACGGGCATCCATTGTCGTAGAGGCACAAAGATAGAAGGTCATCAAATATCACCATTAGCGCATCCAATTAAAACACTTTAAAGCCAGAGACTTGGTGCTTAGAAGGGCTAACATTAGCAAAGGTAGCTCCGGCATAGGCAAGCTCAGACCTAATTGGGAAAGTCCTTACCAAATCACTGAGAAGACATCTAAAGGAGCATACAAAATCAAAGATAGACAAGGAAAAGAATTACAACGATATTAGAACTCTGATTATCTCCGAAGATATTATCAATAGATGTACTCAAAATGTATCAATATAAAACACTTTATTCATCAATAAGAAAATGTTATGTTATAAAATGTTCCTTAAAAAAAAGAAAGAAATAGATTATCAACTAAGTAATTTACAACTGAGTGTTGGGAAGCTCAAAGGAAGGAACACTCGAATCAGGAGACTCGAAGATAGAGGTGAGAATTGGTCCAGCGATGACAGCACCAACAGACATCTCCCCAGCAGATCTCAAACTCATTAGATGCTCAAAGGATGATTCACCAGCCAAAGACTTGATGGATTTTTTAGGATTCTTCAACTATAGTAAATAGGCCTTGCTTTGACCATCTTCTTCGGTAACAAACCTAGCTAGATTGGCAGGAGTTATTTTGTCTAAATTCGTGAAGTCGAGATTTGGATTTTGTGCAAGTAGATTTCTTCAACATTCAGATTTGTAGGATTTGAGAAACCCCGTAACCATGTTCTAATAGTTTCTTTTTTCATCCTCATGGGACTTCTTAACCTTATTAAGCTTTTTCTCCAGAGCTACAATCTGGAAGTCCTGTCCTTCAATCGTTGTTGTTAGTTGAGCTTGATTGTACTCCAACTTTGCCACCTTTTTTTGGCTCTTGTTAGCCTTAAATATTGCCTCAACATGCTTAGTTTGACAGAGCTCTAGTGTTGCCTTCGCCTTATATAGTTTTTTCTCAAAATTGATGGCTATTGTGCCAACCTCTTTAGCCTTCAAGCTATACTGACTCTTAGGATAATAGTAGTTGTCCTTCACCAACATTAAGGCTTGAGTCATCTGAAAGGAAAGACAAATGTTATTAACTCAGAACTTATGTAAAGGGAAAGACAAATGTTATTAAATAGGAGCACAAGGACACAAGATGAACAAAATAAGACAATTACCTCTAATGAGTGTCCAATCATAAAGTTATATAACTCCTTTTTATCCTCATCCATCCAGCATTCTATATCAATTAGAAGTTACAGAGACTCAGCATATTAGTCCCTCACTTGATCATTTAGGATGCTCAGAGGCTTCATCTTATTAAGAATCTAGGATTGCATATCTAGACAATTTCAGACACTTAACAAAAAATTCTTTGCACAACTCTTCAGCATTCGAATCTCTGTCTAATGATCATTTCTTCCACCTTTCAACCTTCTAAGCCCGGAAGACCTAGACACAATTTTTCCTTTTAGGCTAGATATAACTTCAGTTGGAATCTCTGGAGCTAAAGGATTGGATGAAGAAGAGGAGATCTACACATTCTCTTGAGCCTTCGACTCGTAATCTATAAGCTGAATTTCGTCCGTAAAAGCAAAAAAGTCAGCCATCTATAAATAGAAACGAAAATAAAAAAGTTAGAATGATACCTTCTGAATCTCAAAATATACCAATGGATAGTATACGATTAGGGTAGACTCTTTAAAGATATCTTCTAGATAGATTTTTAATGGATCTTGCATCAGCTATGCTATGAAGATGAAGCCTCATAACCATCTCTATATCCCTGTTAGACAACATTGGAAGATGCTTCACCTTATGACAGTCATCATACTATATTTGCTAGATATCTATGAAGTTTGAATAGTGTTCGACAATAAAAAATCTATATCTCTACTTCTTATTAAGATCCGAAAGCTTCACAAAAAGGTTGTGGTTGGGATGGCGGATTGAGAGAACATCAACTCCCTCTTCTTCTTATTCAAACTGCAGAGGTATCATAGGACATCCAAGTCCAGCTCTCTACTTTCCTCATGCATAAACTTTATAAAGCTGGTTAAAATTCGATAACTATTGGGATGGAGTTCCTAAGAGCTATTTTATACCTATTCAAGAAATCCTTAATGAAGGGATCTAAAGGGAATTTCAATCCCCCCTCTAATTGATTAAAGTATAAAGCTAATCTATTGAAATCTAACATAAGGGTATGGGCTTTAAAATTCTTATCTACAGTGTGTAGGGCAAAATTGGCAGGAATGCTAAAACATCTCTGGTACTATTTTAGCATTTCCTTATCTATCCTAAAGATAAACAAGTCGGAGTTAAGTTGCTCTCTTGGAGCCATAGATTCTATTTATCAAATAAAAGGAAAAGTAAAAGAGAAAAGAGCTTCACCTGAAAGTAGAATGCAAGTTTGTTGAAGAAAAGCTCTGAAGACAGAACACTCATGAATAAATTAAGAAGGGGAAGAAGACAACAAAAAAGTAAAAATGCAACAAATTAAAATATCTTGTCCATTTATAGTATAATGGAAGAATCTGGAATAAACACTATTGCCTTCATGAACATTTTCATCTCTATCACACCATTAAGGGCAATTTGGGAAGCGAAACAGACCCACTAATCAAGAAGTCATTATTATGGTAGCAAAAATGTCTCATCTTCTGACACATGAACATATGTGATGGTTACATAATTCAAAATTCAAAGGACAATGAAAATATATGGCAGTTACTGACCCCGCTCCCTCCGCTGCCAGCTGTCTCACCCATCGACAATTGGTCCGTGCTTCTAATGCACTGAGCATCTAAGTCCAATGACTAAAGCTGGAACCCTCAGGTCACTTCTATAGTACTAAGGTTTCGAGCATGTAAGCCTTGAGTCATAGCACCGAGCATCTAAGCCTTGAGCATGTAAGTCTAGTGACTGAAGTTGACACCCTCAGGTCGCTTCAATAGTACTGAGGTTCTGCACTTGGGTCGTGCTTTTAATGCACTGAGATTATCTGGCACTTGGGCCACGCTTTTAATGCACTGAGCATTAAAATTCCATCGATGGCTGGTTCAGCCAAGTTGTCTCCATATTGGTGGGTTAACCTCTTACACTAAGTATTTTTCTTGCAAGCTTTATGCACTCAAGCTCAGCTGGCACTTCAATGATGTTCTTGCACGATGATTTCAAGACTTGGTACTGAACTTCTTTTTTTCTTGTGACTAGGGCTGGCCACCTCAGTTCACCTTTCTAGGTCAAATGCATTGAATGATCACTCTTACCTTACAAACCCAGACACATCGGACATAAATATCCAAACATACTTTTGGGGGGACTCTTGATACCTTACATACATATTCCTATTTAATTAAGGTATTTATTTTCCTATATAGGGTTGCTTGCAGAAAAAGGACATCCAAGACAAATAAGAAAAGATTCTTAAATAGGAGACTTCTAGATAGGAAGAAACACTCTTCTAGTGGGCATGAAACTTTCATTAAAGAGGAATCCTATTTCTCTCAGGTTTGAGCATATTATCCCTATAAATAGGACCTTATATCCTTCATTCTCATTCATTCTATTCTCTTATATTCTCATTGCTCTCTTTATCTCTCTAAACTCTCTATACATTATCTAACTTAGGCATCAAAGGGTTTGTGGGGATCCTCCCTACCTCTCATCTTGCCCTTCTTTGTTCCCTTGTAGGGCTTTAGTTTAAGAGTTCTGAAAATAAATTATTAATTATGATTTTAATAAGAAAAATAAAATATTATTTTTTTGAACAACCATAAAAAAATCATTCAATTAAAGATGGATGTAGAAATACATTATTGATTTGAGAATACAATTCTAAAAAACTCAGGATGAACATTGAATGAGCTACAATCTAAAACCAAGGAAGAGTTCTGCTTTAACAACCAGTCTGCAGCTTTGTTAGCTAATATAAAAATGAATTGAAATTAAAATTTCCTCCTTGCACTCATGTCAATGATATCTTCAATAAGAGTTTCTATTTCTCATGGAACGAAGGTAAGCCTGGATTCTAGAAGTTGAATCGCAGTCTTGCAATCTAATTCAGTAACAACTGAGAGACCATTATGCATTAAGGCAAACTTACAAGCTTCCCTAATAGCAAAAATTATGATTGGAGAGTGGAGTGAGCACCTGCTTTACCAGATCCAATATGACTAATGGAACCAATATGGTCTTTAGCTAAGAATGCCCATCGATAACAAGTAGATGAGTAGTTGTATGAAGCATCACAATTGATTTTGATTGAACTAGCACTAGGAGGAGTCTAATGATGAACAAGATCATCTAGGGAACAAAGATGAGGGGCAGAGGCCAAAGTACCTTACTGAGAATTGTTAGTGATACGCACTAGGTCAATCATTTATGATTATGTATTGACTTTCTTATTTTATTAATAAAGAGGTATTTCATTATCATTTGATTTTATGATAATTATATGAATGGTTAATTTTTACTAAGGCCATCAAGTATGTGACTTGATAGTAAAACCCTTAGATTAAAATAAGAGTTCTATTCTAAGTATCCCTAGCCATTTATACATATTAAAGTATTAAGGCTAGTATGAAGTTGACTAATGGTTATGTTTTACTAATCATGAATATAAGATATTAAGTCAACTCATAGGTACATGATGAGAGAGCATGTACTGGATTGACCCACTATGAAAATACTACATAGATTATTGTCATAAGTATTTCTCATCATAGTAATTTTATTTCAATCCTTTGACCTTGAAATCATCATGGATTTCTACATAGCTATTTTATATTTTGACACATTCTAACATTGTCTTTAACCGGACGATTAAATAGGATGTTGTTGGATATGAAATTAGTTATGTGAGGAATGTAAGTGATTCAGAAGGAATTTATCCCTCATTAAAATGAAAAAGATATCTATAGGCCCCTTGATGAGATAGACTGAAGGAAAATGCATGGCCATGCTGAAATGAATTGATAAAGAGTTATCATTTTCAGTCTACTTGGAATCAAGTCATAATATTGAACTATATAAGGATGACTTTCTATGCCTTATGTTCAATTAGGATATCATATGATAAAGGGACAATAAAATTCACTGTAATTAGGTTATGTCGGATTATTGACTTCACATGACTTGGGTAGTCATAATGTCTTGCTAGAGGCCACTTATGACTTGTAGGCCTAAATAGAGATTTAGGCCCACTGCCAATGTTATGTGAACCTACAGGGTGACACACTTAGAATAAGCCCAAAATGAATTTGGGTTTAATAAGCCCAAAATAAACTCTGTGAAAATAAATAATTAAAGTGTTTTATTTATTTGTTTATTTATTTAAGATAAATGTTATTTTAAATAAATAAATAAGATATTATTTCTGATTTGTTTTGAAATAAAATTAGAATATAATAAATGGAAGTTACCAAAAGGTCATTGGTAGGTGAAACCCTAATTTGGAGTCTATAAATATGTTATATTCTCTAGGGTTTAACACACTTGTTTTTCCTACCTCCAAAACGGTTTTCTCTCTTCTTGAAAAATAAAGATAGAGTTTTTCTTTTGTTCTTAATTTGTTACACAATCAAGAAAGTTGCTAGCACACACTCCAATTCATTTTGTGAAGCGCTGTTCGTATGGATACCTATAGAGGACGCATCCTTTTGGAGACGTTTAGATCCGAACAACTAAAGTAAAAAGGCTCGAGGTAAGGTGTCACTGGTGTGAACCTCCTCTCATCCTTCCAGAAAATCTTGCCTCTTCTGCATTTTGGTGAGATTCTTGAAACCCTAGATTTAATCAAGTAGTCAAATTACATGAATCCAGATTTAGAAACGTGATAAATTTTTAATTTTTTGTTGCTTTTGTATCAAGAAATCCCAACAAGAATCATATAAACCGGCAAACTCCAGCAACTAGATTAAGAAGATCTTTATGACTATGTTGTTTTAACATAAGCATAACATTGCTCGACCAATTAGAGAATTTTCTAAAATCCAGAGGCACTGGGATAATAACCCAACTGAGAGCCATGCCACACTAGTCTCGAATGATCATAAAAGAAAAGAAGATGCGCAAGGGATTCATAGTCATGCTCAAGGCAATAAAATATTGTTGTTTTCGTAGAAAAGGCAAAGTTAAATTATTGTCATGGATGGTTTAGTCATTTTTATTATATAACCTGCCATATACATTTTATTATTATTTTTACAGGTTACAATACTTAATTACTATAAAAAGTAGTTAAAATACTAAATCGTTAAATTGTAAAAATTTCCAACACAAAAAATGTTTTTATCTCTTTTGACAATTGAGATCACAACAAAATTTTCTTGTTTATGAGGGAAAGGAAAAAAACGTTTTAATGGTTAAAAAAAGGAAATGGGGAAAAAGAATCCAGCTAGGGCAAATTAAAGAAAGGTGATGGTCCTAATTATTTAAGAAATATTTTAATTTAAACATATCAACTCACATTGTCCATATAAAATTTTAACATAGTCTATTTTATTATGAAAGAAATGAGTTGTTTAGTTGTTAAATAAATAATATATAATCAATATTGTTTTGTGAAGGTATGTGTTACATTCTTGATTTGAATGTATTTTGTACAATTTAAAAAAAGACAGAACTAATCAATATTGTTTAATTGTTTAATAGAATAATATAGGAGAAATTTATTTTCAAATCCTTAAACTTTTACGTTTTATTGTATCGAGAACTTAAACTTTAATTGTGATGCATTGAGTTTATCTACCTAATTAGAATTTACTTATATTTTATTATCTTTATTAAGAATGCCAAATATAGTAAAGTATAAAAAAATATTTTCAACTATTCATATTTAAAATTTAATATTTTTGTTAAATTTTTAGTTTCTTTAAATTATATTTTGTCAAACAATAATTATGAATATCAAATAATAAAATTACGAATAATTAATAATTTATTGATTAATAATAAAATAATAAAATTTACTAATTTGAACTAAGAGATATTTTGACCTTTAAACTAATATGTTTAAATAAAAATAAAAATAATAGTTTTAAATTCATTTAATTTATTAAATGAAAAACATACAATATATTTAAAATTTGTTATTTAATTGTGTATTAAAATGATAAAAAATTAAATTTTGGTAATTTGATCTTTTGCAATAAGTTTAGGGCCAAGAATATAAAGCAATTTCTTAATGTATGAAAAATAAAAGTATAAGAACTTAATGCAACAAAATTGAAGTTCAAGAATTTAATGCAATAAAACTTAAAGTTTAAGGGTTGAAAATGAATTTGCAAATACTATAGTTAATGTTTTATATTTTGATAATAATATTCGATAAATATTTTATGTATTTTAACTACTATGCACCATATTATGTTAAAAAAGTAGCACATTTTTTAGAGAGTTATTTGCATAAAAAAAAAAAAATATGACTTTAAGCTTTTTTTATATAGTTTAATCACAACATTTTAATCTTTGCAAATTAAAATATAAATTTTCAAAAATTTACAATTCGAATCATTGATTAAATATTCGGTGAAAAATTGTTGATGTGTCAGCTCATATGTGGATTATTAGGTCAATTATCACCTAATATGTCAATAATTTTTCACTAGATATTTAGTCGGTGATTTGAATTGTGAAAATTCATATTTTAATTTGACAAGATTGAAATATTTTGATTAAACTGGACAAAGTGCTTAAAGTCATATTTTTTTATGCAAATAACCCTTTTTCAAATCACTTTATTTCAATTTAGCCCCTTAGGTTGCAAAGTGCCAAAGTTATTTATTTGGCATTTTAGTAGGGCTTCTTTGGTTAGATGGAAGTCAAGACTTCATGTACTATATATATATATGTATGTATATATATATATGTATGTATATATATTTCTTGGAAAGCACGTACTAAATATTTTGCTTTGCTAGAGTTTAAAAGGTTTAATTTGAATCAATTATTATCATTTATATTCATATTTAATTAATCAATTATGGATAAATATATATATAAAATCTTTATTAAATATTCATTGTGCCCCCAATGAATACTTAAGGTGATATGGATTCTAGATGTTTATTAGAAGAAACAAAGTAACTGAAATAACTATGTACAAAAAAAAAAAAACCTTAAAATGAAAAGAAAAATCTACTAATAGCCAAACAAAATCAATTAGAATGATTACAAAAAGGCAATAATATGAATTAAAGTGTAAAGTTATTTGAAAAAGATCACTTAGCTAATGATTTGCAACTTTATTACAGCTTCTAGGCATACAGCTAGAAGAAACAGGTGAAAAATTTTGAGCTACCAACTTTATATCATGCAGTAAGGATCCAATAGGAGACCGATTGAGCTTGGATCATCTGCACGGCATTCAGAAAATCACTCTCAACCTCAGTCCAGGAGAAGCAACTGTCCGCAGCAATTCGCATGCCAAATAAAATAGCAATGAAGTTCCGCCATTAGAGCATCCCAACAAACATTTAAAACTTTCTCTGCAGATACCATATGGAGTCCCGTATGATAGAGCCAAGTCCAACCTTTTGAACATCCTCAACACTGAGCACGAGCTTGATGATGACTAACCTGATCGAACTCCAGCAAAAAATTGGAAAAGCATAATTTTAAAGACTGGGTGAACATATCGAGCAGATAAAATTATATCAAGATTGGACTTTATTTCCTATCTGCCGATATGATCTCAACTTATTACAAATTTCTACATATGCTAGGTTTCTCTTTAAACATAAGGTTTGGTTAATATTAGTATTTTTTTTTAATGGAATAATTACTATCGATCACTTTCAAATTCATCAAACAATTTCTCCTCCATTAATAAAAAGAGTTAAATCACATGAAAAATACAAATTTAGGCTTAATACCTAATTAAATTCATAATACTATACCATATTTAATTAAATTTTTATTTTTTTAAAAAAATTTATTCACTTTTTCTTTTATACAACTATAATATTAAAAAAACTTAAATTAAATTAAATCAAATTACATTAAAAACTATAACTTCAGGAAAAAAATTTCTTTTTGTTGAAAAAATTAACTTAAATAAAAAAAGATGTATTTATTATGATTTTATTAAATATATAGTATTATACAACATTTAATTAACTTCTTGTTTTTAATTTTTTCAAGAAATTAAATAACCTTTATACTCTATTATAATATTTTAAAATAATCAAAATTTTAAGGTATGATTTAATTAAACCAAATCATATTAAATTAAAATTTAACACAAAATTCCATTAAAAATTAAATAATTTAAAAATATTTATTTATTCTCAATATTATACCATATTTAATTTATTTTTTTTAAAATTATACAATTTTTTAACACCGTCACAATCTAAAAAAATATAAAAATTTTAAATTATTCTTTAATTAAATTAAAAAATTACAATTCCTTAACAAAATAGTGAATTTATTACTTGAAATTTTAAACCAAATATCTTAAATTTTAATTTTAATAAATTAAGTTCAAATTTAAAAATTAAGGGTATTTTTAGAATTTTTTTTATAATTATTGACTTTTTTAGACTTTCATTAACACCGTATTCTAAGAATATTCTTACACTTTCGAATGGAGGGGGAAATTATTTGAAAAATCTGAAATTGAGAGATTTTTAGTTATTGTTTTTAAAAGAAGAGATGAAATAGTAATTATGGTCAAACCTTAGGGTAATAATAATTATCCCTTTTTAATTACACTATTTAATTATTTATGTTCTGTAATTCATACATATTATAGACATATATATTAAATAAGTTAGTTTTATTTAACTAACTCCAATATCCTAAAATTGTATAATAAATTTTAGATAACATTATAGGTCAATATGTCATCTTTAATTTAAATTCAACTAAATGATAAATGTATGCATACGTAATATGTCAAAATTTCAATACAAAATTTATGATTCTTCTCAATGAAAAATTATTTTTTTGAGACTTAATTGAATAAGTCATTGCTCATTTCATATTTTATACATGAAAATTGTATTCTTATTTTTCATTATTAGCGTATACGGTGTCACGACTTGAATTCTTATAGGCAAGTGACCGACACTAAGGATTGAAAAAACATAAAACATCTGAAACTCATAAAACTAAAAAAAAATTCAACATAAAATTAAATCAGTACTATGTATCTAACGAAAATCTAGTAGAATTTTCTCTGTATCGAGACAAAACCACAACCTATAGAATAGAAATTAACACTTCTAAATATTTTCCCATCAATACTACATCACAATAACTCCAATAATCCATCACAAATATCAATCTCCAACACAATAAAAATCCACCACACAAATTATATGCTTAACACATATATCATCATAATAATACACAAACTAATTTAAACTAATCAAATTATAAATACATTTATCAACTATTCGACTACTACTACAATGTCTAGAGCACGAATATAAGACAATAAAAATTAACATTACCTACATAAAATAGCCGGAGAAAAATGAATCCAACGTAGAGGAGATGAACTAATTGAAAACTCCTAGATTTCTAGAAAAATAATTGAAGGGGGTCAGACCTCATTGAATAAGTTAATATAGAAAAATGTATATTTGTTTAAAAACCTCCTTTATTTAAAACATTTATTACAAATATTTATTATGAAATTTGTATTTTAAAAAAAGCATTAAATTATCAAATACCATATATATATATATATATACCCAAATATAAATCCTTTGAAAATATGAACATATATAATTACACCAAACATTCATTTGGTAACCTTCTTAAAAACATGTTTTCCAAATGCCTTTTACTTAAACAAATATATAATAAAAAGATAAAATAATATTTATAAATAATTTAGGTGAAAATTAGTGGTAGAACCCTAAACCACAATCTAAATGCCCTTCGACTCTCTTATTTATCCAATAACTATTGGTTCTTGAGAGCTAAGCTTCCATCGAGCTATCAACTGCAATCAATCACTTATTCCAATACTAACTGACGATTCATGTACCTCAAATACTATGTCTCACTAGCCATTTAGGTTTTCTTGAATCCAAATAATATTTCTCTTTTCCAATTGGGGAGTGGATCGGCTTTGAGACCTTGAAAGGTCAACCAAGCTACAAGTCTCGCTACTGGCATGACTAGCCTTGAGACCCTGAAAGGTTAACCGAGTGTAGTCACGCTACCAGTATGACTGGCCCCGAGACCTTGAAAGGTCAACCGAGCTACCGCAACCATACTCCTCTCTATCTAAAGAATTTCAATAAATTATTTTAACCATATGTCCAATATCATATAATCTCATATCAACTCAAAAATCATATTCTACCCATCTAACGTACTAGTGCGCATATAATCCTAGTGTATCCCATTAGGAAGCAAGTTCTACTAGTCTTTTTTTCCAAAAATATTTATAAATATATATAAAATGCACAAAAAATATGGTAATTGAAAATGAAAAAACTCTTAATTTCTCACCATATACTTATAATAAAATTCATAATAACAAATAATCGAATTAAAGCATCAATAATCATCATAATAAAATAATAAGGGCAAAATAACATTGAATATAATCATAACATAATCAACATATTAAAATATCAAAATCAACTTTTTTCAATATTCACATATTGGAAATATAAATTATTAATTGAATCTTCTTCTTAAATATAATAATTTAGTAGTATAAATACTTCAATATTAAAATATAAATTCTTTAATTTAAGTTTTTCCTTTTAAATATATTCAATCAATTTAAACTTTATGTGTAAATCCAACACACATTTCAAATATTAACTTACAAGTGGAGTGAGTAGATTAATGTGTCCTTGTCCACCTATTACTTGATATCTCTGCTCTGGTATGCTCTAAAAACAATATGTATATATATATAATGAATAATTATTAAATAAATTCCTAATAACTCCCAAAAATTCTAAAATTTAAAAAAAATGATGAAATTATGGAAATTGACTTAGAAACACCCTAAATGATTAATTTGAGGGTTAAGAATTATCTCCGTTGATTAAACTAATTTAAATGGAAATTAACTAATTTCCACCGCGAACTTTCTAAGATTTTCTACTGAAAATCCATAAAGAATTAAATTAAACTCCATTCACGGAAATTGATCGCTATAATTTATACTATTTATTAAAAATAGTTTCATGCATTTATCTTGGGGTCGACATTGTTCATTTGCTAGAGTTTGGGTAGGACCCACTGGACCCTCATCGGAAACACAACACCCGAATAAACAAACTATACCAAAATGTTCCTAATAATTAGTAGAGCACAAAAATGGCCTCAAATACTCCAAAAACAACATAGAATTTCATGAATAAAAAAGTAAAGAAAACGAAAAAAATTACCAGATATTCTATGAACATAGATTGGATGCAAAGTTGGTACCTATAGACTCCTAATGACAAGAAGGACGTAATTGAGGCAACCCCGTTGCCTACAACCTATTGGAAAAGTGCCAAATTGTTAGAGGAAGGCCAATTGTTCAACCAATTTTTGGGCACTTTCTTGCAAAATAAAAATTAAGGTGATGTAGAAGGTGTTGAGACAAATCTACCACTTAAATTTGAAGTTAATCAGAGTTCGTTTAGGTATTAAACGATAAAAGGAAAAAAATAAATGATTTGGTATCAAATAGAAATTTACCACTCAGCACTCTTCCTCCCCATCAATTATGCTTTTGTTATATATATAGATTTTAAATCAATAATAATAATAGTAATGATACTAACAATAATTACAACAACAACAACAATAATAATAATAATAATAATATTGATAACAAGGGTCTCAAAATAATGATAATAATACCAATAATAATAATAAGGATAATGATAATAAAATGAAATAATACTAATAGCAGCAGCAGTAACAACAACAACAACAACAATAATAATAATAATAATAATAATAATAAGAAGAAGAAATATCAATAATAGTAATAATAAAATAATAGTATTAATAATAAAAAATATGGGTTATTACATTCTTCGCCTTAAAAAAATTTGTTTTTGAATTTTCATTAATATTGAAACAAGTTAGGGCATCAACTATGCATATCCATCTCTGTTTCCCAAGTACAGTCCTTTACTGTATGGTTGCTCTATAACACCATCACCATAGGAGTATCTTTGGTATGTAATTGACGAACTTGACGGTCTATAATTGCCACAAGATACTCTTCATATGATAAATCATCACTGAGCTCCACTGTTTGTGGTTAAAGAACATGTGAGGGATTAAAGACATACTTTCTCAATATCGAGACTTGGAATACTGGATGAATACGTGACAACTTTGGTGACAATACTAGTCTATAAACCACATCGCCTACTCTTGATCGAATTTCAAAGGGTCTAATGTATCTTAGTGCTAGCTTGTCTTTCTTACGAAATCTTATAGCCCTCTTCACTGGAGACACCTTAAGAAACACCATGTCTCTAACAAAAAATGATACATCCTTCCTCTTAGGATCATCATAGGTCTTGTATTAGCTAAAAGCTAACCTCAATCTTTATTGGATGATAGGGATCCTCTCTGAAGTCACTTGCACTAATCTGGGCCTATCAAGTGTCTCTCACCAACTTCCCAACACATGGGTGATCTACACTTTTTTCCATGCAATGATTCATATAGAGACATTCAATACTTGCATGATAACTATTATTATCTACAAATTCAATTAATGGAAAATGCAAATCCTATTAATCACCAAAGTCTATCACACACATTCTCAGCATATCTTCTAAAGTCTGAACGGTCCTCTTAGACTAACCATCAGTTTGAGGATGAAAAGTTGTACTAAAGTCAAGTCTCGTGCCCAACGCTTTATGCAATTCTTGCTAAAAGACTGAAGTAAAAGTGGCTCCTCTATTATACACTATACTTTCTAGCACTTCATGTAAGAAAATAATTCGATTAATGTACAACCTTGTTAATATGTCAATAGAGTATGTCTTCTTAACTGACAAGAAGTAAGCTGACTTGGTCAACCTGTCAACTATCACCTATATGGCATCATAACCTCTTATTGTATAAGGTAGTCTAGTCATGAAATCCATAGCAATCATATCCCATTTCCATTATAAGATAAAAAAAACTATTACAATAATCCTAAGGGCCTCTAATGTTCTAATTTCACCTACTGACAAGTGAGACACTTGGATATAAACTTAGCAATGCCTCTTTTCATTCTATTCCACCAATATGTATTTTTCAAATCATGATACATCTTGGTAGAACTAGGATGAACTTTGTAAGCAGAACAATGAACTTCTTCCATAATCTTTTTCCTCAAGTCATCCACATCCGGTACATACAACTTAGTACCTTAACGCAACATACTCTTATTATTAATAATAAATTCTCAGGATTAACCCTATTGCAATTCTGACATTATTCTCTACAACTGTGGGGTTCTTCTATGAGTTGCTTTGACTCTATCCAAATATGCTGATTGTACTATGAATTGAGCTAAAAAATATTTCTTGGTTGCCTTCTACTAAAACCCTTAGTCAATCACCTCATATAATTCTTTTATTATTGACCTCCTTTCTGTACTAATGTGAGCAAGACTTCTTGCTGACTTTTTACTCAAAGTGTTAGCTACCATATTAGCTTTACCTTAATGGTAAATAATAAAGTAATCATAGTCCTTTAGGAGTTACATCCATCTCCTATGCCTTAAGTTAAAGTCTCTCTTTTGAAAGATATACTTTAAGCTCTTATGATTAGTGTATATTTCACAATTTACACCATATAAGTAATGTCTTTAAATCTTCAATGCAAACACCATTGCCGCCATCTCCAAATCATAAGTAGGATAGTTCTACCTGTGCTTCTTTAACTAGTGTGAAGCATAAGCAACCACTCTTCCATTTTGCATCAATACGCACTTTAATCATACTCAAAAAGCATAAGAATATACTTTATACCCTTCATTCCTTAAAGGTAAGGTCAACGCTAGAGCTGAAGTCAACCTATCATTGAGAATCTGAAAGTGCTCCTCACATTTATCAGTCCACATAAACTTAGCATTCTTCTAAGTTAACCTTATTAAAGGTGCAACTATCTTGGAGAAATTCTTAACAAATCTCCTATAATAGCCTACTAAATCTAGAAAACTCCTTACTTTTATGACTATTGTAGGTCTCTTCCATTCTGTAATAGCTTCAATCTTTTTTTAGGATCTACTTACATGCCATCTTTGGATACTACATGGCCCAAGAATGTCACTTGATCTAAGCAAAACTCACATTTTGAGAACTTGGCATACAATTGATGTTACATTAAAGTCTAAAGCATTATCTTTAAATGTATATTATGTTCCTTTTCACTTTTAGAATATAGCAAGATATCATCAATAAATACTATTACAAAGTGGTCCAAGAATGACCTAAACACCCCGATTCATCAAGTCCATAAAGGCTACTAGAGCATTAGTCAACCCAAAGGACATCATCAAGAATTCATAATGTCCATATCTTATTCGAAATGCATTCTTAGGTATATCTCCACTTCTAATTCTCAATTGATGATACTTTGACCTTAGGTCAATCTTGGAAAAACATCAAGCTCCTTAAAGTTGATCAAACAAGTTGTCAATTCTCAGAAGAGGATACTTGTTCTTTATGGTGACTTTGTTCAACTGTGTATAGTCGATACAAAGTTGAAAACTACCATCTTTCTTTTTTACAAATAACATTGGTACGCCCTAAAGAGATGTGTTAGGTTTAATAAAACCCTTATCAAGCAACTTTTGCAACTGTTCTTTAAGCTCTAATTCTGTAGGCACCATCCTATAAGGTGGCATTCAAATAGGATTTGTACTAGGTATAACATCAATACAAAATTCTATCTCTCTTTCTGGCGGTAATCCTAATACTTCTTCAGGAAAACATCCAGAAACTCACACACAGCCTGCATATTCTTAACTGCTCCCTTATTTGCCTTTGTATCTCTAACCACAACTAAATAACCTTGACATCCTCTTTCAAGCATCTTCCTAATTGTATTACAGAAATGAGATTCTGAGGTATTGAACTCTTATCACCTCTAAACCGAAATTCCACATTAATTAAAATTCTAAAAATCAACTACCTTTGTTTGACTATCCAATGTGGCATAATGTTGATCCAAGTAGTCCATTTCTAAAATTATATCAAAATCAATCACATTCAATAACATTAATTTTGCCGACAACTCTATACCTTTCACCAACACTAGACAAGTTGAAAAGACTACATTTGTCTCCAACTCATCACTGAGGGGAGTTGTTACAGATAATGGAACTAACAATTTGGATGGTTGCCATCTCATTCTTAAAGTAGAGATAGGATATACAAGGAATGCAAATGCACTAGTATCATGCCAAGCCCTAACATCAAGATGACATATTGAAGAGTGCATGCAACTATTGCCATCCATAATTATCCCTCATTAAAGGCGAGCAAAATTATCTCAAGGATCAATTTTTAAAATTTAAATATCTCTTAGTAATCATATAGCTAGATTCATTGTATGAACTAATCTTATACTGTAGTCTAAACTAACAACTTCTTAATCATTATCCTCAAATAGTATATGTATCTTGTCTTTGTTCATACCTTAATTATGTTGATAAAATCTAAAGCATCTTTTGTTCCATCAAAATGAACTCTACTTATAATAGAGTACAAAAATATTGCATCAACATCAGACATCTCCCAATTTTTCCATTAAAGCATTTATTGAACATTAGTTATATATATTTGGTTAAGTGCTACCAAACGCTCTTAATCCTGGCTATGCCAGCAATAAATGCTACAAGTTCTAGTTCAAAAGCTACTTGGACCACTTGTGGTAACTACTCTGGCCTTTGACTTGTAACTGCCTCTAGCCTTCCTCTATGCTAAATAGGTGGAGTAGAGGCTAAAAATAAAATTAGAACTTTTCCTTAAAAGAATTATTTATCATACACATTGTCTCTATAATAGGAGCAGTTCACATCTGCCTTATTTGAAAAAGACATAAAGATCAATAAAGTTTAAGACATAACAACGAAATTGACATACATATGAAATTCTAGAAGCTACGATGGCAACAAACGACATTTGTCATCATAATCACTGCAGTAGTTCTAAGAAAAGACAAACACCAATGACTCAAAGATTAAGAAATTAACCATAAGCTCTAATACCAACTTTATCACGATCTGAACCCCTTTGGGCACGTGACCAGTACTAGAAAATGGGAAAGCATACAGCTTTTAAAACTTGTGGTAAGTCTAAAAAAAATTTTCAATATAAAATTAAATCAATATTATATCTCTAACGAAAATCCAACAGAGTTTTCTCTATACCAGGACAAAACCACAACCTGTATAATAGAAATTAACACTTCCAAATATTTTCCTATCAATACTACATTACAACAACTCCAATAATCTATCACAAATATTAATCTCCAACACAATAAAAATCCACCACACAAATTATAAGCTCAACACATATATCATCATAATAATACACAAACCTAATTTAAACTAATCAAATTATAAATACATTTGTCAAATATTTGACTACTACTAGGGTGTCTAGAGCATGAATATAAAACAATAAACATTAATATGACCTACATAAAATAGTCGGAGAAGAATGAGTCCAGTATAAGGGAGGTGAACTAATTGAAGACTCCTAAATTCCTGAAAAAATAATTGAGTGGAGTTAGACCTACTGAGTAAATTAATATAGAGAAATGTATATCTGTTTACAAACCTTCTTTATTTAAAACATATATTACAAATATTTACTATGAATTTTGTATCGTAAGAAAAGCATTAATTTATCAAATACGATATATATATACCCTAA
The DNA here is from genome assembly GCA_947683625.1 of Mallotus nudiflorus. Taxonomy (NCBI): domain Eukaryota; kingdom Viridiplantae; phylum Streptophyta; class Magnoliopsida; order Malpighiales; family Euphorbiaceae; genus Mallotus; species Mallotus nudiflorus. Next base: position 52,132 of record CANTUR010001691.1, on the reverse strand, counting down.
TTTAAATCCTTTAACAATGTGAACATATATAATTACACCAAACATTCATTTGGTAATTTTCTTAAAAATATGATTTCCAAATGCCTTTTACTTAAACAAATATATAATAAAAAGATAAAATAATATCCATAAATAATTTAGGTAGAAATTAGTAGTAGAACCCTAAACCACAATTTAAAAGCCATTTGACTCTCTTAATTATCCAATGACTGTTGGTTCTCGAGAGCTGAGCTTCCACCGAGCTACCAGTCGTAGTCAGTCACTTATTCAAATATTTACTGACAATTCTCGTACCTTAAACACTATGCCTCACTAGCCATTTAAGCTTTCTTGAATCCAAATAATATTTCTCTTTTCTAATTGGGCAGTGGACTAGCCCCGAAACCTTAAAAGGTTAACCGAGTTACCGCAGTCTCTCTATTAGCATGGCTGGCCCTAAGACCCTGAAAGGTCAATCGAGTTTCTATAATAACGCTATCGGTATAACTAGACCTGAGACCCCGAAAGGTCATCCGAGTTGTCGCAGCCATGCTTCTCTTTATCTATAGAATTTTAATAAATCATTTTAACCATATGTACAATATCATATAATCGTATATCAACTCAAAAATCATATTCTATCCATTCAACGGACTCGTATGCACATAGTCCTAGTGTAGCCCACTAGGTAGCATGTTCTATTAGTCTTGTTTTCCAAAATATTTATAAATATATATATAAAATGCACAAGAAATATGATAATTGGAAATGAAAGTACTCTTAATTTCTCACTATATACTTATAATAAAAATTATATTAACAAATAACTGAATTGAAGCATCAATAATCATAATAATAAAATAATAAGGGTAAATAACATTGGATATAATCAAAACATAATCAACATATTAAAATATCAAAATCAAAATTTTTCAATATTCACATATTGGAAATATAAATTCTTAAATTGAATCTTCTTCTAAAATATAATAATTTAACAATATAAATACTTCAATATTAAAATATAAATTCTTTAATTTAATTTTTCTTTTTTAAATATATTCAATCAATTTAAATTTTATGTGTAAATCCAATACACATTTCAAATATTAACTTACAAGTGGAGTGAGCACACTAATGTATCATTGTCCATCTATTACCCAATGTCTTTGCTTCGATATACTCTAAAAACAATATGTATATATATAATTAATAATTATTAAATAAATTCCTAATAACTCCCAAAAATTCTAAAAATTTATAAAAATGATGAAATCATGGAAATTGACTTATAAACATCCTAAATAATTAATTTGAGGGTTAAGAATTATCTTCCATAATTAAACTAATTTAAATGAAAATTAACTGATTTCTTGTAATATCCCAAATTTTTAAATAATTTTAAACTGCATCGGGATATGCAGTGTTAATAAATTTAATATATATTTTTGATTATTTAATTATTTTGTCATTTATTAAAGTCATTTTAATTATTTTTAAGTCCTTTATGTAAAAATTTTTCCGAAAATTTTATTTTTGGGGAAATTAAGACGTAAATAAATAAATATTAATTATTTTAAGCGGTTTTATGAAGTTGCATGAGTCCATGCATAATTTTAAAGTGTCAAATAAAATATATACGTATACATGCATTTAAATTAAAATTAGGGTTTATTTTAATTAAATTAAATTATATTATATAGTTTTAATATTAATTAAGTGTGTACATATGTACATGTGTGTATATATATTATTAAAATATGTGTGTGGTGCATATTTATTGTGTGTATTATATTATATATTAAAATAATATAAGAGATAGATATATATATACATATATATAAAATATATTTATCTAATATAAAGTTTGAAATATTTACAACTTTGCCATTGAGCCTTTTTCCTTCCTCCCGATTGTCCTTCCTTCTCCTCCGGCCACTGCAATGCCATTTTCTTCCTGTCACTGTGCTTTCTGGCGTGCCACCTTCCCTTCCAGCCTGCTCTGCCACCCCAAGCTTCCAATTCTGATGAGTTTTGGCCGGATTTTCATCAAGAGGCCGAAACTCATCGCAACTCCGATCACAACTATTCTGGCCACCATTTCGAGCGCCACCAATCTCTATCTCTTCCTTGAGCTCTGTTGAGTGCATTTCCAAGCTTCGTTTCACTTGAATTGGTCTAGATTTCCCTAGGTTTTGAATTTTCATTTTCGACCAAATAGGGATCTTGATTGTTTTGAGCTTTGATTTTGATGATTCATGAAAAATTACTTCACAAACATTGATCCTAGTATCTCAATCTACCTCTGTGAATTTTTGGGAATTATTTTAATTTTTGTGAATTTTTTATTATTTTATTAATATTTTCTAATTTTCATAAATTAATTAAATAAATTATGAAATTGTGATTTATGGTGTTTACAGGTGTTAAAATAAATTTTAGAAATTTATTTGTAATTTTTGTAATTTTTATATAATTATTATGAATTTATTTAGCTTATGTGATTTTTTTGGAAAATTAGGTTAATTATGTGTTTTATTGAAATTACTTGGTTAATTGAGTATAAAAATTGATATTATTGAATTATATATTGAGAAATTAATTTTTGAGTAATTATAGTGAATTTATATATAGTAGGGGTATTTTGGCAATTTGGCACTCAATTGGCTAAAAATATAATTTAATTGATTTTAATAGTTATTTGAGGTATAAAAATGATTTTTAAAAATTATTTAGTATTTTTAACTAATTAAAACTATTTTTCGTAAATTATTTTCAAAATATATATAATATACTATTTTTCTAAATAAATGAGTTTTTAATGATGTTTAATGTGTTTTAGGGCTAATTATGTAATTTGAAATTTATAAAATGAATTTCGGTTAATATTTATAAATTTATTGGGAATTCTGGATTTTTAATAATATTTTATTAAAATTAGGGTTTTTATGTATTTATCAGTTAAATAACTATTTTCAGTGTTTTAAATATTTAATTTGCTATATTTTGATTATTAAAGGGTATTTTGATATTTCTGGCATTTTCATGTGTTCCGTAATTATTTCATGAATTGTGAACCTCGTTCGGTAGAATTGTAGTTTGGGAGTTCGACCGAAGGGTTGTGGCTGTATATTTTTGAAGTATGTTTCTTTGCAGGACCGGTTCTACTCTTTAAGTAGAGAGATGTCCGTTTTACAGGGGAGGTTATACCGAATTTTCAGTAGAATTCTCGTAAAATATGATGTTCGGTCAATTCCTATTTTGATTTTGTGTTTGATATTCTTAGATCGAGTCTCTAGGAATTTCGATAGATTTATTCTAATTCTAAATTGTCATTTGTTTGTTTAGTTACGCCGAGACTAAGGCCTAGTGGACCAAGTCCGTTAGACCCGTCTCGAGGAGCGCAATAACTGTGAGTTGTTATTCTATTTATACTTGTATTAGGATTGCATGTTTTAGAAATGTATGATTTATTTTGGTAAATTATGCATAAATGATTTAATTATTGCTTAGGTTTATTTTTGGTATATGATTGGTATATTTTAAATTATATGCATGTTTTATTATGAATTTATACTTAAAATGTTTTTAAGTAAATTTATAGTATATTTCTAGTTTATTTTATAATTAAATTGAATTTATTCAATGTATATATACTTGAAATATACCTAGTTTATTTTTGATATATTTCTAGTATATATATGGTTTATGTTGTTATTTTATTTAATGTCATGCATCATTTATTTTGTGAATGTATGTTTTATATAATAATGAAAGATATTAATAGAACGTGCTACCTAGTGGGCAGCACTAGGACCGAGTACGTATCGGTACGACGATAGCATTTAGGCTATATTACTAACCTATTTGTGGATATTGATTGGATTGATTTTTATGATGTGAGATGCGATTTGAAAGTGTGATTGCTAGAGCTCGGTTGACCAAGTGTCCCGCGGCCAATCACACTGACAGTCAGACTGCTGGAGCTCAGTTGACTTAGTGTCTCGGGGCCAGTCTACTGTCCAAATGGAACAAGTGAATTTATTTGGAATAAGTGAGCCTGTATGGCTAAAGTGTTGTCTAACACTGTTTGAGGTTGCGATCATCTAGGGTTCTATTTGATCCTTCATAATTGGATATTATTTTCCGTATGTATATAAAATTATTTTGCTACATCTATGTGATTTTGCCTGTATATGTATTTATTATATATATTATTGAATGTGTGCATTGTCATTTAGCTATGCATATATATATATTATAACAATTCACTCAGTGAGATCTGACTCCCCTCCGTTGACTATTTTTCAGGAGAGTCTTCATCTTCAGACCTCAGTAGCAGACCCTTACGCCTGATTTCTTCTGCCCTGGTTTTATTATGTAAATTACTCACTTGACTTTATTTTATAATCTAGACACTGCAGTAGTTGTAGTCAGTTGTGGGATTTATGTTTTATATTTGTATGAGATATGTATTTTAATGATTTGAACTCAGATTGTATTAAAGGATTATTTGTATATATGTGATGAGATTGTTTATTTAAACAAGTTAGTGGATTATACTTATTTTAATTATGAGATTTATTTCCGCTGTAAAATATTTTATTTATGTTATTATAATTATTGCATGTTGTTATTTTAAGGCTTGTTATGGATTCCAAATTCGAAAGAATTTTCATTTTCTAGCGCCGGTCATGACCCCTGTTTTGGGTCATGACATTTCCACTGCAAACTTTCTGAGATTTTTTACTCAAAATCTATAAAGAATTAAATTAAACTCCATTCACGGAAATTGATCGTTATAATTTATACTATTTATTAAAAACAATTTCATGCATTTCTCTCGAGGTTAACACTGTTCATTCATCAGAGTTTGGGTGGGATCCATCGGACTCTCATTGAAAACACAACACCTATATTATACCAAAATGTTGCTAATAATCAGCAAAGCACAAAGATAGTCTCAAATACGCCAAAAACAACACAAAATTTCACAAATCAAAAAGTAAAGAAAATTAACAAAAAAATCACCAAATATTCTATGAACATAGATTGGAAGCAAGATTGGTACCTATAGACTTTTGACAACAAGGACACAATGGAGGCAACCCCATCACTTGAACCCGCTAGAATAGTGTCAAAACGTCAATTGGAAGGCCAACTATTCAACCAATTTATGAGCACTTTCTTGCAAAATAAAAATTATGACAATGTAGAAGAGGTTGAAATCAATCTACCACTCAAATTTGAAGTCAATTGGAGTTCATTTGTGTATTAAAAAAAAAAAACATTTGATATCAAGCAGAAATTTGCCACTCATCACTCTTTTTCCCGTTAATTCTGCTCTACAGAATGCCACTTTCTCCTTCAAATAAAAGGGCAGTTTGTGTTTTTTTTTAACAAAAACATATATATATATATATATATATATATATATATATATATATATATATATATATATATATATATATAAATCAGTAATAATAATAATAATTGTAATGATACTAACAACAATTATAATAATAATAATAATAATAAGGATACTGATAATAAAATGAAATAATACTAATAACAATTAAAATAATAAAATAATAATAATAAAAATAATAATATTTATAATAAAAAATATGAGTTATTACATAAGGAATAATTTATTTTGCATCAGATGTGTAAATATGAATAAAATATAAACTGTTGAATTTTTATATTCGTCTGCAAAAGCATGCAAAGCTTTTGCAATGGCATGTAGGTGAAGGTTTTTTTTCTTTGACATATTCTTTTAACTGAAATTTTGATTTTTTTTTTTTTTGGTGATGCTTTAAAGTTTCGGTTACAAAGCTGTATTTGGCATTAACAAATGATATATATATATATATATATGAGGAGGAAAATATATAAAATTATGAAAAAGTCTTTACTCATTATTATATAAAAATTAAATAATTTCATCATTAATTAATAAAAATAAAATAAAATTAATTAAAATATAATTTTAATTTAATAGAAAGTTTACTTTCTATTTTAATTAGGTTAATTTTTATTTTATCTAAAATAAAATAAAATAAAATAAATTCAAATTTATTTATTATTTAATTGAAAGTATATTTTATATTCTAATTAGGTTAATTTCTATTTTATCTCAAATTAAAAATAAAATTAATTAACATATAATTCTAATTTAATGAAAATATATTTCCTATTTTAATTAGGTTAATTTCTATTTCATCTCTAACAAAATTAAATTAATTAAAAATTTAATGATTATTTTGTTATATATATATTTCTATTTTAATTATGTTTACTTATATTTTATCTAATATAAATCAAATTAAATATCATAATTTTATAAGTTTTATTATATTAAATTTAATAAGTAAATAATTAAAATCAAAATTAATAAATTTTATGACAATAGGAAAAGTATATGATTTGTTTAAAAGTAGATATTTTTATATATTAATAATTAATAATTAAAAAATATAGCATATAGTTTGTTTTGAAAGTATATTCATAAGAAAAGTAGTATAATTATCATTTTTAGATTTTTCTTATAAAATTTAATGAAAAAAATTAATTAATATTTATTATTTAATTATTAGTTGAACTTAAAAAATTACATTAAATTAATTTTTATGTAAATAAAAGTATTAATATTAAAAATAGTAAAGAAATAAAGTGTCATAACTCAAATAAAAAATTTACTAAAATTGTAATAAATTATATGTTTAATGGGATTGTAATATTTAAATTGTTATAGAAAATATAACTTTATTATTGTTAAATTTTTATTAACAAATAACTAATGGTTGTTTTATTATCTTATAATTAATTATGACTATAATATATTTTTATATGAAATTATTTCTAGAGTTGAGAAAAATTAATTATAAGAAATATTGAAGTAATATCATATAATTATTTAAATAAAATATTTATAAAAATTGTAATAATTATGGCTATATTAAGTTAATATCAAATTGTTATATACATAAATAACATTGTTACTATTTTTAAAGCTCTTATATAATAATAATAATAATTGATAACTGGTTTATGGAACTCTTGAGCTTGGTGTCCTGCAATACACGAACAAAAGGTAAGGTAAAAGGTGGGGAGAGTCCTCACAAACACTTTGATGCCTAAGTTAGAGGACAAGAGTAGGGGAATATGGAATAACTAGAATATGATAGAATGAGATGTCCCTCTGTGAGGGGTATGGGGTCCTATTTATAGTAATACTTTAACTTGAGAGGAGTTGGATTCCTTATGAGATGGGAGTCCTAATCCTGGTAGGAGAGTGTTCCCTCTTTGGTTAGGATTCCTCTTTAGGGTAGAGTCCTTTTCCTAAATGGATTCTGCTACCTTCATAGTCCGAATGTCCCTATTTTAGGAAATAAAAACCTTTTAGTTAGGCAGGAATATGTACAGATGGTATTAAGAGTCCCCCTTGGGTATACCCAGATATTTATATTTGTTGTGCCCGAGTAAAGTAGGGCGTTGATGCTTTCATATAGGAGTACTGCACAGTGATATAGAAGGGTGAGCTGAGGTGGCCAGCCTTAGTCACAATAAGAGAGTATAGTTCAATGCCAAGTCTTGGAACCATCTCGTTAAATGGAATTAGTGGAGCTTTAACGTCCGTCAAGTCTGTCAGATTGGAAGCAATAGATTAACCCATCCATGCAAAATTGACGTGATGGAACCAGTCGTCACTGGATTTTTAATGCTCGATGCAAGTATATGAGGCTTATAAGCTTGGAACCTCAATACTACAGAAGCAACTTAAGGGTGCTAGCTTCAATTATTGGACTTAGATGCTCGGTGCAAGGATGCGAGGCTTACATGCTCGGAACCTCAGTACTACAAAAGCGACTTAAAGGTGCCAGCTTCAGTCATTAGACTTAGATGCTCGGTGCAGGGACGCAAGGCTTACATGCTCAGAACCTCAATACTATGGAAGCGACCTAAGGGTGCCAGCTTCAGTCACTGGACTTAAATGCTCGAGGCTTAGATGCTCGATATAGGGACATGAGGCTTACATGTTTAGAACCTCAGTATTACGGAAGCGACCTGAGGGTGCCAGCTTTAGTCACTGGACTTAGATGCTTGGATGCCCGGAATGGGCTAGAAGCATAGCTTGGATGCTTTTTCGAGTAGCTTGATGAAGGAGCCCAGTCGAGATGTGGGTAGGCCGATGCGTGGCGGTGTTGCTTCAACTCCTAGGGATTCAAAATTTAAATCGCATGAGTTACGCATCATTTCATGTGTCAGTAAATGGAGTGTTTCTGCTACCATTGTAGTGACCCCTTGCTCGATGGGCTTATTTTCCCCAAAATGCCCTTAATAACCTAGGGAGTAGCGAAGTAATGATGAGGGCAGTTCATGACGTGTTTCCAGGTCCTTTCACTTCTTCATAAGTACTACTACGCTTGTTAACTGGTGCATTTTGCCCTTTTATTTTTGCCTTTGTCGCAGTTGTGTTGTCACTGCTGTGTTTCTTTCTCTTCGTCGTGATTCTCTCATCTTGTAACTAGGTGATTTTTTGTCTTTTCTTCTTCTTTTTCTTACTTCTGTTTTATGTTGTGCATCTTCCTTCTTAGAAATCACTATAGAACCGAGGGAACAGGTTAGTTTTGACCTTTTTGTCTTGAACGTAAATGACGATTTACTAGGGTGGTACCGGAAGTGGTTTTGTATTCTCGCTGATTATACCCTTCACATCGTAGATAGGAAGTTTAGGGCTCACACCCCCATGTTAGGGCTTTATAAATTAGTGGTGTCTTTTGACTAACTAGAGGGGGGTTTAAAATTTTTATTAGATCCCTTCGTGAAGAGATTATTGAATAGGCATAACATAGCGCCGGGTCAGCTTCATCCAAATAGTTATAGGATTTTAAATAGGTTTATCCAATTGATGCATGAAGAGGGGAAGGAACCTGATTTAGATATTTTTTGATACCTGTATAGTCTATCTAGGAAGAAGGGAGAGCTGATGCTTTCCCTATCGATTGTGCCTAACCACACCCTTTTCGTAAAGCTTCCGGATCTCCATAAGAAATGGAGACATTATTTTTTTATCGTCGAGCATCCGTCGAATTTCATGAATATCCTGTGGGTGTGGTCCGACGAATGTCATAGGGTAAAGCATCCTGTGAGACTCCCCAACCATGATGCAAAGATGGTTTTGCTGTTGCATCTCGATGGGCTTGCCGAAGCTCGATCGGCAGAGGATGTGTCCAGGAGATACTTATAGAGAGTTTATTTGAGTCGTGTTCATTCCCCTGGTACGTTTGTGATACTTGAAGTTATATTTCTAACTTGGTCTATTTTTTCAATTGTAGATGACTGACTTTTTTAATTTTGCGGGTAGGATTTCCTTAGTTGAGGAGCCGACTACTCCAGAGGAAGTGCAAATATCTCCCTCTCCAGAACCCGAAGTCCCCACGGTACTTGAAGAGGTAATTACCAATCCTAAAGGCAAGACGGTAGTCGAGTCATCCCACTCTGAAAGGGTGGGCCGGAGGAAGAGGCAGTTGATCGAGCAGCATTCGGATATGGAGGGGCTCGACGAGGAGATATATGCCCAACGCCCAAGGCTATCCAAGTGTCCAGATATGAGGGGCTGGATACTGAACAAGATAAAGCCTCCGAGTGTCTCCAATAGCCAAGTGAGGGATCAATACGTCGAGTCATTGAGGCTGCCTGCGGACATGCAACACTAGTCCAGAGAAGGCTCAAAGGGGTTGCTCGACTCTATGATTGGCCAGTCATTAGAAGTAAGTTCTTTCTATTACAGATGTTGTTACTATCATGTGGGCTTGTTGTTGAATTTAACCTTTCTTGTTGATAGATGACTCAGGCTTTACTGTTGGCGAAGGACCGGTACTTTTACCTGAAGAGCCAATATAGCCTGAAGGAGATAGAGGTGGGAATTATAGCCATCAATTTTGAGAAGAAGCTGGATGGGGCGAAGGCAACACTGGAACTCTGCCAGACAAAGTATACAGAGGTGAAGTTCAAGGCTAAGGTGGGTCAGAAGAAAATTACTGATCTGGAACATAGCCAAGGCCAGCTGACGAGGAGGATTGAAGAACAAGATTTTTGAATTGTCGAGCTTGAGAAGAAGTTATTTGAGGTCAAGAAATTCTGAGAGAGTGACAAGAGGTCATACCAGAGCATAGTGAGGGGATTTTTTTAGACCTATAGGTCTGAGTGTAAGAGGGTCCTGCTTTCTTAGGACTCGGAACTGGACTTGGGGGTGTTAGATCAGATAACATCGGCGGACCTTGCCAAAATCGCCGTTGAAGAGGACACATGTAAAAAAGCTAGTGTTCCTCACATGAGGGATAATATGGAGTCTACTACTACTGCTGAGCCTGAGACATATTCAGATGCTACCGATGCGGTGTTCCGCTCTGTTTCTGGGCTCAGGGGTTCGGAGGGAGGTGTAGTAGAATAGGTGTACCCTTTTTTTTTGTAATGGATCTTATGTAAAGACAATGTTATTAATGAAGGGATACTTTATTGAATCTTGTGTTGAATACAACTTATTGATAATATTTTTTGAGAGAATCTGAGTTCCAAAATCGTGGTAGTTCTTTGCCTCCTCTTTCTCTTAGCTTGTATGCTCCCTTGGTTGTGTGTGCTGAAATTTGGTATGGACCTTCCTAGTTTGGACCTAACTTGTCAGTTCCTGAGTTGCCTTTGCCAATATCTACCCTTCTGAGTACCCAGTCTCCTAATTTGAACTATCTCAAATGATGCCATTGATGATGATACCGTGTCACCTTTTGTCGATGTGCTTCAGTTGTGGTGGCTGCTTATTCTCTCCTTTCCTCTAGTAGGTTCAGACATATCCAGGCATCAATGTTGTTGATGGTGTGATCAAGATTCTAGCTTACTCTATAACTTGGTGAACCAATTTTCACTGGTATTATTGCATCCATACTATAGGTTAGCCTGAATGGTGTCTCTTCGGTGGATGATCTAGGCATGGTTCTGTAGGTCTAGATTATGTTGTTGAGCTCTTTAACCCAATTTTCCTTTTTTTCATCGAGTCTTTTCTTTAATCCTTGCATGAGAATTTTGTTGGTGACTTCTATTTGTCTCTTTGTCTGCAGGTGGGCTACCGAGGTGAAGCAAAGCTTTATTCCGAGGTCTGAGCAAAAATCTTTGAACTTTTTATTATCGAACTGTTTATCATTGTCCGTAATTAAAGTGTGGGGGATGCCAAACCTACAAATGATCTCCTTCCAGAAGAAGTGCCATATTCGAGCTTCTGTGATGGTTGGGATTACCTCTACTTCTACCTATTTAGTGAAATGGTTGATAGCCATAATCAGGAACCTTTTTTGCGAAGTAGAAGGTGGGAAAGGACCTAGGATGTCCATTCCCCATATGGTGAATGGCCACAGGCTGCCAATTCTATGCGAGGGGCGGGAAGGCTTGTGGTTGAGTCGAGTGTAGTGCTGGCACTTGTGACATGCTTGAGTTAACTATTAGGCATCATTAGACATGGTAGGCCAATAATACCCTTAGAGTAGTGCTTTTTGAGTTAGTGCATAATGGGATTCATGCGCTCCGCAAATCCCTTCATGGATCTCTTAGAGTATGTCCCTCCTTTGAGGAGACGCATTTAGACCATGGGTGTGAAAAGGATTTTCTGTAAAGCTCCTCTTGATGGATGGAATAGTGGGCTACTTTGGTTTTTAACTTCTGAACCTGTAACTTGTCTTCAAGGAGGGATTCATGTTTTAAGTATTGGATTATTAGGCGCATCCATTCCGAGACTACTTGTATCTCCAAGACTTCGAGATCGTCCATGCTAGGATTGGTCAATGCTTCGATGAATGCCATATCTCAGAATGCTTGATTATCTTCAGTTGTCGACTTGGCCAGGAGGTCAGCTTTAGAGTTTTCCTCCCTAGGAATCTGAATGATCTCCCATCAGCCCCCTTCTTGTTCAATCTGCATCAAGAGCTGCTTGAATTTATCCACGTACTTGGCAATGCTAGTGTCCTTGACTTGGAACATTATGTTGACCTGGTTGATAACCAGCTGGGAGTCTGAATGTATGATGAGGTGTTCAACTCTGACTTTAGTAGCTATTTTCAAGCCTGTGATGAGTGCTTCATACTCGGCGGCATTTTTGGTTGCGTTATACTCGATTTAGATTATATATCGGATGTAAACCTTATGCAATCCCCTCAGAATTATTTCGACGCTGGATCCCTAAGTGGAAGATTCTCCATCAACATAGAGTTTCCATTTTGGTGCTCTAGACAATGCAAAGTCTTCCACAACCATTTATTGTACAAAATTTGCTAATGCCTAGGCTTTCATTTATTGATGGGGTTCATAATCAATGTCAAATTCACCAAGTAACACTAACCACTATACTAGCCTGCCTGAGGTCTCCGGTCTTTGCAAGATTTTCCTTAGTGGGAAATGGGAGCAGACAATGATATAGTGGGCTTGGAAGTAATGTTGGAGCTTTTGAGACGCGTGGACCATGACCATAGTTGACTTGTCCAGTATGGGATACCAAACTTCAAATCCTCAGAGCAATTTACTGATGTAATACACTGGGCTTTGCTGGCTCCCTTCTTCTTTTACCAGTATGAAGGCGATGCATTCTTGGCCTACCGAGAGGTATAAGTACAGTGTTTCATTTGGGACGGGGTGGCTGAGCAGGGGTGGTGAGGACAAGAATCTCTCAATGTCTTCGAATGCTGTTTGGCAATCTGTGGACTACTCAAACTTTTTAAAATTTTTGAGAGCTTAAAATAATGGTAGACACCATCTAGCCGAGCATGAAATGAAATGCCCTAATGCAATGATTCTACCATTTAACTTTTGTACTTCATGGATATTTTTTGGTGCTTTTATGTTGAGTATGGATTCCATCTTTTCTGGATTGGCTTCAATGCCCCTGTGGGATATCATAAATCCTAAGAATTTGCCTGCTTTGACTCCGAAGATGCATTTTTCTAGATTCAGCTTGATCTTGGATTTGCTTAATAACCGGAGAACTTGGTCTATATCCACTGGGTGTTATTCCAGATACTTGCTCTTGATGATGATGTCATTTACATATACTTCTACGCTTATGCCAAACTGGTCTTGGAGGACCTGGTTCATCATTCTTTGATATGTGGCTCTGGCATTCTGGAGTCCAAAGGGCATCACCTTATAGCAATACAAACCTTAATGGGTAATGAAGGACGTCTTCTCTTGATCCTCTTCCTTTATTGGGATCTGGTGGTAACCTTGTATCGTATCGATGAAATTGTATAATCTGTGACCAGCGGTAGAGTCAACGAGCTGGTCGATCGTGGGCGATAGGTAGCTGTCTTTGGGGCATGTTTAATTGAGGTCAGTGTAGTCTACACACATCATGTATTTACCATTTGCTTTTCTGACAAGTACCATGTTGGCTACCCATTCTGGATGAGTAACTTCTTTAATGAACCCGGTTACTAACAACTTCATTGTTTCTTCAGTAATTTTTCTTTGTCTTTTGTAAGCAAAGGTTCTTTTTTCTGGGCCACTGGTTTGGCTCTCGGTCTGATGTTTAGATAATGACAAGTAACTTGCAGATCCACACCAATGATTTCAGAGGCTTGTGAAGCAAAATCTTTCGAGTGTCTAATAAGGCCCTCCCTTATTCCTTCTATGATGCTTTGACTGAGTTCATTGTTGATCTTCATGATCTTTTCATCCGTGATTTGTATGGTCTTCGTGTCTTCTATTGGTTGTGGATTGGCGCCTTGCTTCTCAATTTCCTATGCTTCTAGAGGAAAAGCCTTCTCCTGAGGCTTCATGGCCATCTGGTAACATTATCTAGCCATATGCTGATCTCCTCAAATGGTAAGGGTTTCATTCTTGACTAGAGCTTTCATAGTTAAGCGTTGGATACTAGTGACTGCATCTGCTTTATAGAGTGTCAGCTGTCCTATAATCCCATTATATGCCAGTGGTATATCCACCATGTTGAATACTGCTCGGATAACTTTTATTTCTTTATTGTCTTGATTTCCAAATTCTAGGCTCAGTTTGACAATTCCCATTGGTTGTACAATTCCTCCATAGAAACTTGTGATGGGGTTCTTGATGGCCTTCAGGTTGGTGACAGAGCCTCCTATTGCCTTGTACGCATTCCAGGATAATGCGTTGATAGCACTTCCATTGTCCACCAATAACCTTTTTACTAAATACTTGTCTATGCACGTAGTTATTACCAGGGCATCATAATAGGGGTTGCGAACATGCGAATCATCTTTCGAATTGAACATAATATCGCTTCTCTTGGATACTAGTTTTTCTCCTCTACTCCGTTTTAATCTTTTCTTAATGTTTTCTCCCCCAATGATCATGTTGATTAGGCCAATCAGCTCCCTCTAGATTTTCTTTGCTTCTGGCCTATCATGCTCCTGGTTTTTAGAGTTTTCGCTTCTTCTCGATACATCTGTGAAATTATTGAGTTTTTCCCTCTGCACTAGTCTCTCTATGGCATTTTTCAACTCTCTGTAAGCCTCCGTGTCATGCCCGTATTCCCGGTGATACTAACAGTATTGTCCCCTGTCTTGGGTAGATCTCCAGCTTGGGCTTATTCTCTTAGCTGGGGTGATTCCAACTCTATTCTACTTGATCCATATAAGGATTTTAGATCGAGAGGTGCTCAGGGGTGTGTATCTGTCTGCTTCCCTGTCAAATCTTTTTGTTAGATTTTTAAAATTTATTTTTGGGAAGCCTGCTCATCTGTGTTTAGGTCATTCATCCTTGATCGGTGGCTTCTCTTCCTCTTATTGCATCCTTCTATCCTCGTTCATTTTTATCATCATGACTGCTATCGCCATTGCCTCTGCAAAGGTACTCGGTTCTTTGGTCATTATTTTATCTTTAAGCTTGCTGAGTCTAGTGCCATTTTTCAAAGCTTCTATGGCAACTTCATCTACAAGATGCTCAATTTGCATATCTATTTTATTGAAACAGTCAAGATAACTTCATAAAGATACGTCAACTTTTTGCCAGCACATCCAAAGATCGTTAATGTTTTTGGCTGGGGGAAATATTGGTGATGAATCTAATATGAAATTATTCTGCCAAATCCTCGAAAAAAGTGACAAAATTCTCCAGGAGTCGATGAAACCACTTTTGACCGTTCTTTATGAGTGTGCTTGGAAAAACTCTACACATGATTCCATTATTTACATTCTGGAGTAGCATCTTTGTTCGGAATGTCGATATGTGGCTGATGGGATCTCCCATCCAGTCATACTGATCAAGCGGCGGGATTCTGAACTTAGTAGGGATCTCTGTCTGAATTATTCTTCTAATAAATAGAGTTCTGCTGTCCATAACGCATTCTTCTTCCTTTTTTGGTTTTGTCCGAGCTTTGTATATTCCCTCTTCAACCTTCTGAGCTATCTTCGAATCATCAAGAGCTGAAATTATTGAACTACACTCCCCTTCTGGCACTTTACCCTTTCCCATACTCGTCCCCGGGGCCTACCAAGGTGTTGTGTTATCATCATTTTGAGCTAGTTTAGAATGCTCACTCTGTATTATAGCGTTTAGCTATTATTGCATCAAAGCTATCTGCGCTTGGAAATTTTTTATCATGACTTCCTTGCTAGTTTGGTCGAGGTTGAGTGTTTAGTTTACGGTGTTTAAATTTGATGTAGTTATTGCTGGTGTGTCTATTAAACTCAGAAAAGGTATGGAAGGTGTTGAATGATGGTGTTGTAAAGGAGCATAATATAAGAGGTTTATACCCAAGGCTGGGTATCTTGAGGTGTTGTCAAAGAGTTGATGTGTGTGTCCAGATGAAGCTTCGGTATGCGAAAAGGTAGTTGGAAGTGCTATTGTTGGGAGAGGGTATGGGAGGTCGATTGAAGGGATAAGTGTGGAAGGGTTGGTGCCATTTTAGGGAGTCAAGGCTGGTGGTGGGCTGAAAGTCATGGTGAGGATGCCTTTAACTTAGCAGGTAAATGAATGACTTTTCCCAGGAGTTCCCCACAGACGGTGCCACTTGATAACTGGTTTTTGGAACTCTTGAGCTTAGTGTCCTGCAATACACAAACAAAAGGTAAGGTAAGAGGTGGGGAGAGTCTCCACAAAAACTCTGATGCCTAAGTTAGAGGACAGGAGTAGGGGAATATGGAATAACTAAAATATGAGAGAATGAGATGTCCTTCTGTGAAGGGTATGGGGTCATATTTATAATTGTCACGACCCAAAACACAACACTAAAAACTAGGGCCACAACTCAAACAACTAAAGCCCTGACACAAAACTCCGCTCTGATACCAACTTTGTCATGACCCAAAACAGGGGCCATGACCAGCGCTAAGGAACGGGAATTCTTTCGAATCCGAAACCCATAGCAAGCCTTAAAATAAAATAAAAGCATGCAATAATAATAATAACATAAATAAAATCACTCGCAGCGGAAATAAATTTCATAAATAATAAAATAATAATCCACTAATGAATTTAAATAAATAACTCATCTCATATATAAATAATATCTTTTAATACAAATCTTAGTTCATATCTTTAAAATACAAATCTCATACAAACATAATACATAAATATCCCAATTGACTACAACTACTGCAGTGTCTAGATTATAAAATAAACTTAAGTAAGCAGTTTACATAATGAAGCCAGGGCGGAAGAAATCCGGCTTAAAGGTCTGCTACTGAGGTTTGATGACGTAGACTCTCCTGAAAAATAGTCAACGAAGGGGAGTCACACCTCACTGAATAAATTGTTATAATATATATACATGCATAACTAAATGACAATGCACACATTCAATAGTATATATAATAAATATATATACAAGCAAATACACACAGATGTAGTAAAATCATTTTATATAAATAATAAGAAAATACATCCGTATATGAAGGATCAAATAGAACCCTAGAAAAATCGCAACCTCAAATAATGTTAGACAACCCTTTAGCCATACAGGCTCACTTGTTCCAAATAATTTCACTTGTTCTATTGAGACAGTAGACTAGCCCCGAGACACTAAGTCAACTAAGCTCTAGTAGTCTGACTGTCAATGTGATTGGCCCCGAGACACTTGGTCAACCGAGCTCTAGCAATCACACTCTCAAATCATATCTCACATCAAATAAATCAATCCAATCAATATCCACAAATAGGTTAGTAATTTAACCTAAATTCTATCGTCGTACCGGTACATACTCGGTCATAGTGCTGCCCACTAGGTAGCACGTTCTATTGATATCCTTCATTTTATATAAAAACATACATTCATAAAATCAATGATGCATGGTATTAAATAAAATAACAACATAAACCATATATATACTAAAAATATACCAAAAATAAACCAGGTATATTTCGAGTATATATACGTCAAATAAATTCAATTTAATTATGAAATAATCTAGAAATATACTTAAAATCATTTTGAGAATAATTCATTAATAAAACATGCATATAATTTGAAATATACTAAAAATATATTGCAAATATACCAAAAATAAACCCAAGAAATAATTAAACTATTCATGCATAATTTATAAAATAAATCATACATTTTTAAAAACATGCATCCTAGAACACATATATATAAAACAACAACTCGCTGTTATTGCGCTCCTCAAGACGGATTTGACGGGCCTGGTCCACTAGGCCTCGGTCTCAGTGCAACTAAACAAATAAACGATAACAGGAAATCAGAATAATTCTAGCGAAAATTCTAAAGACTCGATCTAGAATCTTAGACATAAAATTAGAATTAGAATTTGACCGGACATCACATTTTGCGAGAATTCTACCGAAAATCCGGTAGAACCTCCCTTGTAAAACAGACATCTCTCTACTCAAAGAGTAGAGCCTGTCCTGCAAAGAAATACACTTCGAATATACACAGGAACACAATCCCTCTATTGGACTCCAAACAACAATTTACTGATCGAGGTTCATAATTCACAAAATAATTACAGAGATCGGTGGTGTCGAATTTGGTGGCCAGAGAAGGCTTGATCGACGTTAATGGTACTCTCGGCCTCTCTCACAAATTCCGGCCAAACCACACCGGAGAAGAAGGCTTGAGGCGTCGGGAATGGTTGGCAAGGGAGGAGGAAGGCTGAGAGGCACATCGACGACAAGAAACGAAGGTTTTAGACGCCGGAGATGGAAGAAACCGATCAGGAATGGGGAGGAAGATGATAATGGCAAACTCGTAAATAACTCAAACTTTATATTTTGTTATAATATTATATGTATATATATATATATATATATACCATACACTATAATATTTTAATATATAATATATACACATATATACATATATACACACTTAATTAATTAATATTAAAATTATATAATAAAATTTAATTTAATTAATTAAACTCTAATTTAATTTAAATAAATGTACGTATATGCATTTTATTTAACACTTTAAAAATATGCATGAATTCATGCAAATTCATAAAACTATTTCAAATAATTAATATTAAATTATTTACGTCTTAATTTCCCGAAAATATAATTCCTGGGAAATTTTACGTAAAGAACTTAAAATAATTAAAAATAACTTTAATAAATAACAAACTCATTAAATAATCATGAATATATATAAAAATTATTAACACTGCATATCCCGATGCAGTTTAAAATTATTTAAAAAACTTAGGATATTATAATAATAATACTTTAACCTGAGAGGAGTCAGATTCTTTGTGAGATGGAAGTCCTAATCTTGGTAGGAGAGTGTTCCCTCTTTACTTAGGATTTCTCTTTGGGGTAGAGTCCTTTTCCTGGATGGATTCTGCTACTTTTATAGTTCAAGTGTCTCTGTTTAGGAAATAAAGACCTTTTAGTTAGACAGGAATATGTATAGGCGGTATCAATAATAATACTACTACTAATAATAATATACTTCTTTGTTTATTCACTAAATATTATAAGTTAAACAAATTGTTTATTCACGTGTAAAAATATGGTTGTTTACTAGTATATAGAAAGGTACAAAGAGGGGTAGGACAAATAAAATTATAAAAAAATTTTCACTTATTATTATATAAAAAATTAGATAATGTAGTCATTTATTAATAAAAATTAAATTAAATGAATTAAAATGTAATTCTAATTTAATTTAAAGTATATTTACTATTCTAATTAGGTTAATTTTAATTTTAATTTTAATAAAAATTAAATTATTTAAAATGTAATTATAATTTGATTGTAGTTCAACTTTAATTTTATCTCTAAAAAAATATATAATTAATTAATATTTTAATAGTAATTTTGTTAAAAATATATATTTTCTAATTTAATTGGGTCTATTTATATTTTATCTAAGATAAATCAAAATAGATAAAATGATTTTATAAGTCTTACTAAATTAAATTTAATAAATAATTAAAATCAAAGAATATTGTATTTTCATATAAATAAAAAAACTCTTACTATTTTTAAAAACTTATTAAATTAAAGTTCATTAAGTAAATAATTGGAATTTAATCAATTAAAATTTTTTATTTATTTTATATCTATGATCATATTTTAAAAAATAGAACATATAATTTTTTTGATAGTAGTATTTATATTATATAAGAAAAGAAGTATAATTATTATTTTTAAGATATTTTAATACAATTTATTAAAAAATAGTTAAAATTAAATTAATTAATTTTCATCATTTAATTATAAGCTTAAAATAAAAAACTACATTAAATTAATTTTTGAGTAAATAAATGTATTAATACTAAAAATATTGAAGAAAGTGTCATTATAACACTATTTAAATAAAAAATTTACTAAAGTTGTAATAAATTATAGATTTAATGAGGTTATAATATTGAAATTGTTATAAGAAAATATAATTTTTATTATTTTAAAAATATTTTATTAAGAATGTAGCTAATGATTTCTTATTATCTTTTGATTAATTATTGTTGTAGTATTTTTTATATAAAATTAGTTTTTGGAGTTAATAAAAATATTAATTATAAAAATATTATAAAAATATTATATAATTATTTAAATAAAAAATTTATCAAAATTGCGATGAATTATAATTAAAATGTTATAATTTATTTATTATTAAAATTTATATAAATAAATAATATTTTTATTATTTTTAATTTTTTTTACTAATAGTACAAAAGTATATGTTTAATAGGTTAATTATTATTATGAGTCTTAAAAAATTTTATTTTCACATCCGAAACATGTTGTTATATATATATATATATATATATATATATATTATTGATTATTTTAACATAATCTAATTTAAATTAAAGTAATATAAAATATTGGGAACAAAAGAAAAAAAGAAATAAAATAGAGAGAATAATGCAAAAGATTTTTCTTATTTTTCTTATTTTTCTAGTATGTTTAGATATATAAAAATAAAAAAGAAAACAAATAAAATTTAAGTTATTATTTTAAATTTTATTCTTTAATATTTTAAATTTAAATTCTACTTAATTATTAATTATTTTTACTTTTTCCATTTTGAAGAAATAATTTAAGGTGAAAAATTAAACATATCTTGAAGCAAATAATGTGTCTGGAAATGAAATAATTTTTTGAGAAAAAATGAATTAAAATTCTTAAATAATAGACTATTTTTTACCACAGAAGTTTGTACAAGTAAAGTAAAATAAATTACTTTATACTATAAAATAGTAAAAAATGTTTTTACTATTTTTTGTAGAGATATTCCTAATAAAATTAAAGGGAACACTGAATATGAAGAAATTTTATAATAATTCTGGTGTTTGATAATTTAAAAGTCAAACTAATAATATTAAATCATTTAGAGTTTATCTATGTATTATTAAGGGCATCTCTAACCATAAATATTAAAATAATGTTAAATTTACATCAAAGTGTAGTTTTTATAATAATTTTTCTCAAATTTATTACATCATTTTTTATCAAAAAAAAAAAAAAATTCTCTATATATTTTTTTATATTTCATTTTATAATATTTAATTTTTTGTTTACAAATTCATCCACTAATAATATGTTTTAGTATTTATCAACTAATGTTAAATATATTATATATGTTTTATAAATATATATTTGATTTTGTATATTTTACATTAAAAATATATTTTAAATAAAATTAAATTTTGGACTAAATTGTTTAAAAGAGTATGTATATATAATAAGAATTTGAACTAAATTTAATTTATTAAAAAGGTATATTGAGAAAAGAAAAAAAATCATTTTGAGTTTGTGAACAGGAGAAACGCATAACTGTGTTTCCATTATTCACAAAAACTCAAATAATTGCAATTGATTTTGATTTTCCCGTTTTACGTTGCAAAATGAATATTCTAAATTTTAATTTTTATCATTTTAATTAAATATTAAATATTTATTAATTTAACCTTTTAATTCATTAAACATTAAGAATATTGGATACTGTCTTGTGAGCATGAATCCGAACCACCACCTTGATGGGTGTAAATTATCAAACCAAAGCATTTGGTTAAAATGTCTTAATTTTAAAAATTTGAATAAAAAATTGAATTGAGTTGACTAATTTAATTTAATTTTTAATTAAATAAAAATAATTTTAAAATTTCAAACCTCGAACCTTATGACGCAATAGTTTTACATTGTATTTGAATATTATATATAATGATAGATTTTGGTTTATTCTGTTTAAATCAAAATTTTTTACTATGAAAATAAAAATCAAAGCAAACGGTTTTTAGTTCAATTTTCAGTCTTTGTTTGGTTTCCACTCACCCCTTTATGTTATATATTACGTAATTATATATTGTGTCAATTACCATTTGTCCTCTTTTTATGTTTAAAAATTATGCTTTCATTAGTCTTTTATAAAATTATGATATTTACTTCTTTGTTTAAACTCATGTACTAAAATTGGCTTAATAAATTAATTAAATTCGAGCTATATATACTTTTACTTATAAAATTTATGAATAAATTCGAATAAAAATTTATGAACTAACTTGTAATTTTAATACATTAATAGTTTGATATTAGATATATAATATATAAATTTTTACTTGTAATAAATATAAAATTTTATTAAATATATTATTAGAATAAAATTATTATTTTATATATATAGTAAATGATTAATTTTTAAATTTTGATGAATATATTTAAATTTATTTAGATTCATGTGTAATTTACAAATAATAAGTGATATAATAAATTAAGGAATCAAATATGGCTAACTAAAACTCAACTGATTTACACCCTTATCTCTCCTACTAAAATTTCTGTAAAAACTAACATCAACCATTATTTTTCTGCAATATTATTTTCTTATTTTTTGTTCAATTTTTTAAATTTATTTATAAATAACTACAGATAATTAGATTAATCTTTAATTTAAAAGATAATTGAAATATAAAATAGCAAATATCAATTAATAGAATTTATAGATTTAGCAATATAAACTGATATTTTAAATAAGAAATGATGTTTTTTATTTTAAAAGAGAAATTATTAATACCATTTTTTTGTAATATAAATAATTTAAATTAATATTTAAATAAAAATTAATTGAGATTAAAATAATATGATTACTATATTTTTGAAATATTTTAATTTTACTTTACTTTTATTACTATATGATGATATTACTTTTTTTATCATCTAATTGCTATTGAAAAAGTGAGTTTTATTTTATTAAAAACAAAGTACTTATATAATGCAATTCAGATGATATTTGATTAAAAGTTTTATTGGATTAAAGTTAAAATCATATATTTTATATTTTATTAAGGATATATTAATTGTCAATTAATAATAATTTTAAATTTTTTATAAAAATTAATGTAAAATATATTTTAAAAGAAATTCTAGATGATTTTATTTTTTATTTATTTTATTTTTATTTTACTTTCATTATCATTAAATAAAAATATATTAAATTATCTAATAATAATTATCAATAAATATATAATTTACTTTATAAAAATTAAAGTAATCATAAATTACAGTACATCATATTTTAAATAGAAAAATTAATATAATATAATTAAATAAAGGATGCAAATAATATATATTTTTATATTAAAAGTTTTTAATGATTTTTTTTGTTTGTTAATAGTAATTTAAAAAAAAAATGAAAAATATAATATTTAGTAAGAGAAAAATAATATAATACTCTAAAGCAGGGGGATCGCATCAACAAAGCTACCAATTGACCCAAAAAAAAAAAAACAATATATACGAGAATCAGATGAACTCAAAAAAGAAAAAAACCAGGAACAGTTGTTGAATCAATGTCCTGAACAGGACAGCAACAAAGCTTGCGAAGTAGTTGTGTTTCTCTTCCCCTAATGCAATCTTCTAAACTCTCTCTCCCTTCTTCTTCTTCTTCTTCACAAACAAATTCCTTTCTTTTTGAACCAAATTCTCTTTCTTTAGCTTTAATGCATTCTGATTCCTCTCTTTCTCTGTTTCCTTCCCTTCCTTTTCCTTCACTTTCCTCTCTTCCAACCAAACCCCAGACCTTGATCTCTTCTCCTTCATCTTCTTCATCGTTCATTCTCCTTCAACAAAGCCCTGATAACCCTACTGTTGTTTTTCTTGTTGCTGGCCCGTACAAGGGTGGGTCTCAGATTCTTTTTAGGTTCTTTATTTTGCAGAAAGATCATGGGTTTACTAAAGCTAAAGTTGTTTGTAACCAAAATGGACTTGGGTTTGATTCAAAGTTGGGAGTTTTAATGGATGTGAATCATGGGGTTGCTATAAAGATTGTTGGGTCTATTAACTTTTTTGTTATGTATTCTGTTTCCAGTAGGAAGGTTTGGCTTTTTGCATTGAAGCCTATTGGTGATGCTAGTTGTGATGGGGTGAAATTGATGAGATGTGCTGTTATTGAATGTTGTGTTCCTGTTTGGTCAATGAGTGTTTCTTTTGGGTTCTTGATTTTGGGTGAGGATAATGGAGTTAGGGTTTTTAATTTGAGGCAACTTATGAAAGGGAATGCTAAGAAAATTAAGAGTTCTAATTCAAATGGGGACTTGGATTTGGTAAATGGGAAATCCGAGAGTAAAGGATTGAGACTGCCAAATGGGATGATTGGGAGTGATCATCATAGTATTTCAACTGCTTGCAACGGTTTCTTGGATGCTAAGATTGACAAGCTTCGTGTTTCAGGTAAGCACACTGAGTTCATGGTTTTAATTTTTAATGTTCTTGTATTTTGCTAGAGGTATGTAGTAATGGAGTGCATAGATATGGTTGCAGAACTTTATGTGGTTGAACTTAGTAGCTTGGACACCTGTGTTGCAAATGCTTTCTTGCATAATCATATTAAATGCATAATATTTGGGATTCTTTTAGTTGACTTTCTGATATTGGATACAGATGATATGAAATGGAGGGATATGGTTGTAGCTTGTTGCTTTAAGCTAGTTGAGTGAGGTTTACAATGTGCAAGTGAGTTATATTTCTTACATGTGGATGGATTGAAATGCCTAGATGTAACACTCGTTTTATATGTAGCTCTAATAATCTTTATTTTCTCCCATTTGCCTGTCCAAAACTTTATTGAATTTTATTAAACATAAATTGAAATCCTTGAATTTTCTTTTGTGTCATAATCTTAGAGATATCCCTACTGAAATTGGAGCAGAATTGCATTCATTTTAGTTTTTCCTATGCATGTGTGAAGGTGGTATATTGTCTAGCTGGACTTTCCTTTAATTGACAGACCTCATTTGGCCCTAGATTTTTGTGTCCCTGCTGGGGTTTTAAGATGTGAAGGTTTATCAGTGCTTATTTTGCTTGTTGACCTGATTCTGACGGAATAGACTTTTTTGGTCTAATTTAGCCAGTGACCTTTTAAAGTAGATCTCTCGATCTCTCTACTTGATTTAAACTTACTTCAATAGAGAGAGAATGATTCTGTTTATGTATAAGTTAATCACAGATTTATCGATAAGACAATAATTCTTTTTGAAGTAAGCTTTGCAGCTCCAACTGACATGCTGGTAAAATCTAGGTTCATAGATGATTGATTCTGAACATAGAAAACCAAAGTTTCTTGGGAGCCACATATTGAGGCTCGTGTAGATGCTTGTTGAATAAATTTCCTCTTCAGGAGACCTAAACCTTTTCGTCTTATTTCAGTAAGTGTATAAAGCTTGTGGTTTTTGTTTGCTTCAGTGAGGAGCTTCTAGTAATGCTTGGTATATTTGGGCCTTCAAGGTGAGTTCAGCTTCAGCATACTTTGATTAAGCTAATACAGTAACTCAATAAGCAAATAGACTATGGGTGCCTCAAACTATTTTATCATCCAATGTCTTGCATGCCTGGGTTAAAACAAAAGGAAGCTATAATAATTTTAGTTTGTACAAATTGGATGACTGAATTAAGGAATTTCTAGGAAGCAACATATGACTTCTCTCTTGTGGAAGGAGTACCCTTTATATTTTGGGCATTTTACATGTCAAGAGACAGCATTTTGGCATGCTAAGGATCTCCATAGATAGCTAATTTTTTTCTTTAAAGGTTTAAGAATGAATCTATGCTGATCAATTCCTAGAATTCCAATATTTTGTCATTTCCTATGTAATGTGGCAGCATCTCTGATTTTGCAGGTGCAATGCAAGTTCTAGGATAATGTTGTTAAATACATTATAATTTAGTAGAATATTCACTTTATCTATGCAGCATCTAGTTAATGTGGCAGCGTCTATTTATGTGTGCTGACTTGTCCATTCTCCAATTAATGGGGAATCTTCATATGTGAATTTACCAGACCTTGTTAATAGGAGACAATTTATGCAGAATGAGGCCCAAACTATCTATGTGCCATAAAAAATGTGATTGAAGTGGTATCAATTTTAAGAGTTTGTGACAGGGCACAAAGGAGCCAGCATTGCAGCTCTGGTTTTACTTTTTGAGTCTAGCTATGGGTCCTATTTCTTCCTCAACTTTGTTTGATAGATATAGCATTGCAAGCAAATAGAGTAGAGAGCTTACCTTTTCTTTCTATTAGAGCCGCGAGCTTGTTGTAGTCAGTCCTAAAGGGAGAACTTTGCTGCTTACTTGATATATTCCTGTGTTCTTGCACGGCTCGGCCTCCTTTGGTCAGGCAAGTTAGAGGATCCCTTCCGTTGGATTGGGCTTGTCAGCATACAGCCTCTGGCAGATTAGTGTCTTTGTGGCTAGCTAGTAGCAGTGGCCTTGCCCTTGACTTTATCTATTTTGCAGGTGTGGTTTTTGACTTTGAATTTTGAAATTTATCTTTGCTAATTTTGAAGTGCTTGATAAGTGGACCTTTCTTTGTGGATCAGTATTTCCTGTCTTGAGGGATGCTTCACATAATTCACCTGTGTGTTTTATGTATTATCAAATTTTATGTCCAAAATTTATCACTTCATTGGAGTGCTCTCTTACAGAATTTGTTCAAGGATTTCATTTTTGGCCAGGACATGGTCCAAGGTGCTGTCCCTTTTTTGTAATTAACAAGGATTTCTCCAGATGGTAAATTATTGATTTAAGAGATATAACTTGGTTTAAGTCTTCATGTTTATTCTTTGTAGTGATTGTTGTTAATTGAATCTTTGTTCTTCGTGTGGTAGTAGTTGTGTGCTTGATAATTTTGTGGTACTTGATCAGTCTGAGTTAGTTATTTCTGAAGTGACTAGAATTAATTTTATTTATACACATTGGGATATATATATATATATATTGATTTTCATCAACACATGGAGCTGATTATACTTTTTAACTTGCAGTAAAGCAGAAATCTGTTAGATGCAGACAAGATTCTGGGGAAGGAGGTGCATGCTTTGTGGCATTTAAGAGTAAAGAGGTTGAGGACTCAAAATCAACTGTGAAGGCAGTTTCTGTCCAGGCACTGTCCCCTACAAAGTTCTTGATTTTGGACTCTTCTGGAGATTTACACGTATTGTGTCTGTCTAACTCTGTTGGAGGATCAAACATCCGGTTTTACATGATGCATTTGCCTCACAGTATGAAAGTGCACAAGCTGGCTGTTCTTCCTGATATTTCTTCAAGTATGCAGTTCTTTTTTTTTTTTATTATAAAAATTTTGCAATTAATTGTTAAAAGATGGTTCGTGTGATCAATGGATGCATGAAATCTTATTTCACAAAATAATCAAGGGTGGATGTATGTAGATGAGGGAAAGAAGGCTGTTTGGGTTTGGGAGGGAGGAGTTTTTTATCATGGGAAAACAGAAGGGGAATGAAGCCTCGTATCATGTCAAGTTTGATGAAAAAGAAAATATGAAAAATTCAGATAGCCGAGAGCTTTCAAGTTACTAAAATTATGTGAAATATAATGTCTTTTGGTTTCTTTTCCATTGAAAAAGCTTTTGGATGTTGGTTTTGTTCTTTATATTATTTTAGTTGTCCTTAACTAAGGCAATTCGCAATCATTGTGCAGGAATTCAAACTTTCTGGATAACAGATGGACTCCATTCGGTACACATGATGATGGCTTCTGAAATGGATGTTGCTGTTAATAAAAACGACGAAGATGAGAATCAGGAAAATCTGATGCAAATCTCAGGTTTCCTTTAATCTTTATTGAATTTCAACTCTGTTCTGTTGCTTCATCAACTTTGGAACTAACTAAACTTGCATTTGACATGACCCCCTAGTATATGAATTTTTATGCATTTGGTCCACTGTGCATCAATGTCCAAATGATATGGAAATTTTGGTCCAATGAACACCTTGAAACTGTTTCTCACTGAATGCTTTGCCAACGTACAACTATTAGGATTTCTTAGTTCTTATTCCTTTGGCAATGTAACTGCCATAAATCTTAGTTCTTATTCCTTTCAGTTTTCTTTTCCTCTTTTCATTTTCAGACTGAATTTTTTGTTTTGTTATGTCCGGTAGTTATTCAAGCAATTTTTGCTGGTGAAAAGATTCAGGATCTTGCACTGTTGGGAGCAAATGGTGTCCTAATTCTTGGACAAGGTAATCTTTATCTTTCTTTAATCTAGCGTGGTATTAGGATTAAAAAGTTAGGGAAAAACTACTATATTTGCCTAAGATACATGTGCTAGGACTATGGAGGGGGAAGACAAAGTTGCTTGTGTCATTATAAAACAATGAAGTTTTTTTGTTACTTTCCTGTTGGCGCACATTTTAGTTTTTTGGTTGTTTCAAAGTATTTAAATTCATGGGTAAATATAAAACAATTTCTAAAATATAATTTAATTTCGCTTCTAAATTTTGGAATCTAACTGAATGAAGTTTACTGTATCTTCTCATTTCTTTACTGTGTCTATAATTTTTTCTACATTGTTTTCCCTCTTAAGCAGCAAATATATATGCATATGCAATGCCCTGAAGTTATCTGCAACAAATCATTGTTAGCGGTGAGGATCCCTTATTGCATTTCTTTTCTCAAATATAAATCTTGCATGCTTAGTTCTGTGCTTTATTAATCTAGGTTTTGCAGGAAGACATTTTA
Source organism: Mallotus nudiflorus (assembly GCA_947683625.1). Taxonomy (NCBI): domain Eukaryota; kingdom Viridiplantae; phylum Streptophyta; class Magnoliopsida; order Malpighiales; family Euphorbiaceae; genus Mallotus; species Mallotus nudiflorus. The sequence continues at coordinate 23,695 of CANTUR010001691.1, read as the reverse complement.
TGGGTCATATCAGATGATTATCACAAATTAAAGGATTACTGAATCAAATGCTCTCATACGGTGAGTTGTTTATTTATTTGTTGACCTATCTCACGAAAATAAGTTGCTTTTTCTTATTAATGTACAGTGTAATTAACCAATGTGACTTTGGCATCTAACTCATCATCTATTTTTGAATTTCAGTTGGCATGTTCTCTCTAGTTACCATGGTTTTGGTTGTCCTCATGTTGCTGAGTTCATGAGCTGCAGTAGCTTCATAATTATATTGATGGATGAGAGCTTGAGGACTCATGGTTGCTCTTGAAGGTATGCAATTTCTCTTTTTGGTTCTTTAAGTGGTACCAGAATCTGAGTAACTAAATTCTTTTAAAAAAAGGTGAAAATATACTTCATTCTCTTTAGAATTAGCTGTATTAGGATTATATATGGTGGAGGAATTGCCATGTTCATATAAATGGTGAGAAGTTCCCATATTTTCTAAACAAATCTTGGGTGGGAAATCCATTGAGTTTTGTTATTCAGACTGTACACCTAATTATTCAACCTTGGAGACAGGGTAGAGAGACTCTTGTTTGACTAATTGCTAGCTTAACTGAGATCATTGTGTAAACGCTGATCACAAACATGAAATGATGCATGGATATACGAAATTCATCAGTGCTTTCAGTAGTGCCCTGTTTTTTTTGGGCTGGGCCGAGGTGATTGAAATGAAGCAAAACTAAATAATCAAGTCAGTTCCTAAGGTGTTGAACCACATGACATATTACGTAGCTTTCATATATTGTAGCTGGAGGACTTTTTACTCACCAAGGTACCTTATTTGTAGGGATTTCTCTCTCCAATTTCAGAGGTGCCTTCAGTGGGTCTAGCTGGGGCCATGACTAATCCTTATCACTGCAAATTGGTTTTCCTGTCAAACTTCCCCATGTTCATTTTGCAAATGTTTGTACTTCAGTCTTTTAAATCAAGCAATGTTTAAGATTCTTGTTTCAGCTGCTATGACTGAGTAGAGGATTATGCACATTTCACTGCAAGTGTTGAATGCTAAAACTTAGTTGCCTTGCCATTTGTGTCTCGCATAATTTTGGATTCATTCAAATATTATTCAACCTCTTCAATTTTTCAAGGTGAAATCAGAAGCAATGGGAGCTGTTCTTGGAGTCTTGGAGTTTCAATGCTGAGTCTACATGACAAGTTGAAGCCCCTTTTGCTGCATGACCAGGTTCCATGAGTCGAAGAATTTTCTGCAGACCAGTGGCTGTAGCTGTTTTGCTCTCTTCAGAGGATGTATTTCCTTGATTGGAGGAACAAACAACTGTGAAGGGAAAGTCAAGAAAATTGGAAACACTTTTGAGTTGATTTGCTTCAAAAGACACCCTTAAGACTAACATCATAAATGCAGTAGATCGCACTGATAAACATGCAGCTCTACTTACGCTTTTTCTTATTTTCTGGTTGATGCGCGAGAACTTAGCCTTATATAACTGTTGAATCATAATCTCTTATGAAATGATCTTTTTTCCAGTTTTTGTGCACTATCAGCGAATCAGTTTTACCTTGAATTATGAAATTTGGCCTTGGTTGTTGAGCTAGATAGTGTTGAGTGATACAAGCTCTTGGTGTTTCCTGAGATGTAGAATGTTGATGCTTGATTATATAGTACTGTGAGTGGCCCAGAAAACAAAGCATCATCGTTTCACATTCATGCCAGAACCACTTTCCACAGATGATCACAGCATGTAAAGCGCATATGAACTAACTTCTTGCAAACTCCATCAATTTTGACGAACTAGGCTCTCTTCTACGTCGATTTTTTTGGTGAAAATGATTAAACATAGAAGATGAGTGGCAAAAAATGCAATCAAAGTCCAGTCTAGGTATAGAAAAGGATTGAAAGCAAAGAGAAAAAAGGGTTGAGCTTTTAAATGTGACATTGTTAATTCTGGTTTCCAAGTTACAAGTGTTTGATTGTCATTGATCCAACATTTAATAGACAAAAATAAAGATATCAAATACTTGTAACTTCGATTAAAAAAAAAAAGAAAAAGAAAAATTAGCAGCTGAGACTAAAGGACTTATTTATGAATATATAACATGGTTGTGATTAGGGTTATTCACGGGTATTAGAGATTTTCAGAATTGAAAATCTCCATTGATTTTTTGACTTTATTCAAATTGAATTTTTCTGAAAACGGAAACTGATAATTTACTAAAAAGTTTGTGTGTGCATATATATATATATATATATATATATATATATATATATATAATTTTACTAATAACTAGTGTCTTTATTTTTTATGATGTATTATAAATTTTAATAATCAATAATTAATAAAATTAGTAATCTAAAATGATGTATATGTATTTATTTACTTCAAGAATGTATTTGTTTATACACACATACTTATGTCCACATAATAAATATTATACACACACAAATACACGCACAAGTGTGTGTGCTTTTATCAATAATTTTACTAGTGTTTATCATCTTAATTTATCTAATACTATATTATCAAATTTAAAACTATGTATTGTAAATGAAATTTGATATTATTTTAATAATTAATTATATTAAAAAATTTATTTTGGACAATTTGTTGCTAATTGCTCACTTAATGTATAGTTTGACGTTATAAGTAGTAATTAATTGTTAAAAATAAAATAAATGCACCCATCAACTAAATTTTTATTATAATCAATTTACAATACATGTTGAAATAATATAAATAAAACTTTTTATAGTGAAATTCACAGCTATTTTATTTTATATGTTCAAATTATAAATTAAAATAAAATTTAAAAGTGAAATTTAAGTAAAACAATAATAATATTATTATAATAAAATATTTAATATATTATAAAAAATGTATATTTTCTTATCATTAATTATTAATTCTAAATATATAATGATAATGTATTTTCTCTGAAGTTTAGCTTTCTGAACCGATTTTAATTCTTCATTTTTTCAAAATTTTCAACCTAAATTGTTTCAAAAATTCAGAACAATTTGGGATGAATTTTAATGTTCGGTTTAATTTTGAAAAATTCTTTTTAAAATTTTTTAAAATGTGTTTGGAGAATTTATATTTTTCGACTTGCTTCCGATTGTGCATAGCACTAGTTGTGATATGTAGGATAGAGGGCAATTCCAGCATTGTAAAATTTGTCATCCTTTGTACATTCAAAATGACTTAATGTAAAGCTTGAATCAATTTCAAGTTTCCATTGCTAGGGCTGTCCTGTTAGAAATCTTTACCACATGCTGTATGCATATATGTTCTATTTCTGAGTTGGATACACCAAGCAAAGTGTGACAACACAGTTTCTCAAAGGCCTCTCTTAATTTGGCCATAATAGACCAAGACAAAACATAAATGATTGAGAAGATGAATGTGTAAAGTTGTAGTTTTTCTAGTAAAAAAATTAAGCCATGAAAAATATTACAAGGGCGAAGGGAAGTACTATGTTTAAATTAATCCTATGAAGAGGTAATATAAAGAGATAAGAGATTTTTTTTTTCTCTGGATGCAGACTTTATAGAACAAATGAAGCAGAAAAGCCTTCAGAGAAAGAGAGGGATCAAACCCGAAAAACAGAAAGTAAAAAAAGAAAAATCTACTACTACTTGCAAACCACAATAAGCAACCCATCCCTTTCACTTGAAACCTACATTGCATATACACTTGAGACAAAAACTGTTGGCCATGGTGAGCCCTAGCTAGGGTTAGGGTTGGTGTGGGAAGGGACCCACTTGCTCCCATATTATGAGGAGGAAACCCTATCTTTCACTCATTTTCATGAAGATGAAGATGGTGATGACAATCACAACACATCCCAAATGCACATGCAACATGGACACTTTTGCTCATGCACCACCCACCACAAAGACTCACATTCCCCTTTAGGGACCATATTTCCTGCTATCTGATAACTTACCATGCATCCACTCTTTGGGGTTGTAATTTTTTTTTCTTGCATTGCCCCCCTAAAATACAAAACAATCCACCATGTTTGAAAACAACTTAACATTCATATCTACTTGTACATATATCTATCTACATCCTCATCATCCAAAGAGTACTGTTAATTTAATGAACTCATTTCCATGGAGATCCTTCCACATGTGGTCACATATTATACCATTTTAAATTTCATGAAGTTAGAGAAACCATGCTCAATTAATAACATAAAAATTTCCTATGTGTATCTCCTTTATTCATACAAGTGTTGCTTTCAGTGAGACAGTGTTGCACATGATCAGATTTTTTGCATGGCTAATAAGATTTTGAACTACTCTTCACTTTAAAGTACAAAGACCTCACAACTAAAAACAATAAGCTTTTTTGGTAATTTTCAAAGCTTGAACTTTAATCAGTAACATAAAAAGCAAGTTCACTTTAGCCATCAACATAACAAAATCTTAATGTTTAGCAAGCTTCTCATTATTTGTAGATTGAGCAATTTTCACTAAGCTGCAAGTCCTAGTTAAATAGGAGAGGTCTTTCATGGTGCATTTGCCCTACTTGCCACTCATCTGTTGTTCAACTATAAAATGTTATTTACTATTTATCAAATAATTGAATGTAATATACATATTGAATAAATAGATTATTTTATTTTATTTTTTTTGTAAATTTTTATTCTTATCAAAGCTGGCTGTCCAGTCACAAATGTAATATAATTGAAATAAATAAAAAATTTTCATTTCAGCAACAGTTTCAAAAAATTAATTTTGAACCTGTGTTTGGATCATTTCCAAGACAATTTAGCATCTGGCAACAGTTTCAAACCATTCTTGTTAGGATGAATGTAAAAAATGTCCAAAACAACTTCAATTCTAAACAAGAGTATGATATATGAAAAAAGCTAAAATGGGATGTTGATATTAATGCAAAACAAAAAGAAAAGGAGGCAATTCTTTAATTTATGTGACCATCAAAATCATCATCAACACTGTCATCATATTCTTATGTCAAGAAATTAATAAGACAACAATAAATCCATATCAATTGCTCTCAATCATTCATTTTTTTTTAAGACTATGCTCATATATATATATATATATATATATTTTTTTTTTTTTTTTGACAGAGCTTTAATATATATATTTTGGTGAATGGCACATCAACTAATTAAATCAAGCTAATATCCAAAAAAAAAAAATCACATCAAGCATCAGCTTTTGACACAAATCAAATAACACAAATCCCAATCATCCTTGATAAGCTCCACATGTGTATTTTTCTTTTTCAGAATGACATTAACATGCTAAGCTTAACTAATAAATAAATAAAATAAAATCCTGAGTGATTAGTATTTAATGTCTCCAAATTTATTTGAGGAAGTCATGTTTTTTCTTTAAAAAAATTAACATTAAATATTTTTGGAAGAAAATGGAAAAAATTATAAAACTTTTTTTTTTTATAGGGATCATTGACATTATATAATTACAAGAGTTTGATTAATTGGCAACAATTCCATTTAAAATAAAACTTTTTTAATGTTTATTTCTTCATAAATTTACTACTTTTTTTACAAGTCATAGAACACACTAAAATTTTTTTATTTTTTTGTTATTAATTTTATAAGAAACTGGATGGTGAACTTTATTGAAAATGTTAGTGATCCAAATTTGGAAATGCATAAAAATTAGAACCCAAATATGTGGAATATATAGAGGTGGTACGACCTGAAAGTTTGATGTAGGCAAACCCAATTATTTCAGTGAAAAATATATGGAATCATCAATTGGAAAATTGAAAGAGTATAATTGTCAACCTAACAATACAAACAAAAGAGTAACCCAAATAAATGAAGCTATAGTGGATCATCTGTACCCTTTGTTTTGCCTTTTTTTTTTCCCCCCGGCTTTGTTATGGAATAAAAAATCAATACAAATCTCCTATGGTGTTGTTATGTTGTTTTGGGTGGTTTCTTTGGTTATTAGTTGGTGAGTGTAATCAAATTTTCCTTTATGCGATTTTTTTTTTCTTTTTAGAAAAGTCTTGTTATCTTGGATCAAGATTTTGCTGTTGATTGTTGTTTAATTGGACTCTTCTAAAAGACTTATTATTTGCTAATAAAAAAATTAATTAAGTGATAATTCATTTTTAAAGATATTTTAAATAAGAATATTCTACCGTTATTTTATTTTTTAAATATTTTATTTTTACTTTATATTTATTGCCATAAAATGAAGGTATTTTTCATCATTTAATGGTAATTATAAATAAAGTAAAATTTACTTTATAAAAAATGAAGTAATCATAGAATACATCTTTTAAGTGATAATTCATTTATTAAAATTTTATTAATTATTGCCGTTAACATATATTAAATAATTATTAAAAATATAATTTATTTATACATAAGTTATATTTATACAGCATATTTAATCCCTCTTGTACCAGCAAAAACCTTGTGTAATTATTATTTTTTTTGGGTTTAAATCATTAGTGTTTAGAGTCTATTCAATTGTCTAATTTAGTTCAACTTAGACTTACTATTGCTTATGGGGGCAGATGTAAACTCTCAAAGAACTAAATCCTAAAATTATTAATTTTAATTTTTTTACTAAATGTTATAATCTCTACATTATATATTATATTCTTAAATAGTGTATGTTATTAGAAAAAAAAATCATTAATTTCTTTTACCGAAAATATATAATGCATTAGCTATAATTGTATAATCATTATGATCTTTCTTTAGTATTGCCATCATATGTATTATAGCAGTACCGCTACAAGCTGCACTCGACCTGTGCTTTGCGTTTCTAACAATAACTTAATTTTCAAATGAAAACATGCAATAAATTCCATAAATCCTCAGGTAAAGAAAACTCCTATTTATAAAAAATAGAAAATTTTGAATAGAGATTGAAAATTCAAAGTAATATATTCTCTGTTTATGAAAAAATAAATGATAAAAGAATATAAGCCTAAAAAAATTGAAAGTCTCTGTTCAATAATAAATCTTCTTTTAGAAAAATGAATAGCATCATATAATACTTAAAAAAAAAAATAGTGAGAAAATAGTTGATTGATAATTCCTATTTAATGACATCTTGAGGTGTAAAATTTAAATTATACAATTGTTAATTTAAAAAGAAAGGATTACATCATATTATACAATTTATTAATATCTAAATTATATAAACTCGTTATTAAAAAAAAATTTCATAAATTAGCTAAGCGAAAAAGAAATAAGAAAAGGAATATAATTTTGAAAAGTAAAATTTAAAATTAAATTAATGTATATATCCGTTTTTAAAGAACAATAATTTTTTTTAGAAAAGTACCTTATTCGAAGATACGATGCTGTAAATATAGCACTTTTAACCTGATTTATATGACTTTTTCTTCCTTTTTCCCCCCTCAGTGCTCATTTTCTTGACTAAAAACGGGTCAGTATTCCCAAAAAAAAAAAAAAAACATGTGAAAACATGTAGAGAATAATTAGGGGTTAATATTCTATAAAAATATGAAATACTAAATTGTAACTATTCCTATAATAAAAATATATTTTGAAAAAAATTGATGAACACTTGCAAAAAGAATTTGAAAAATAATTTTTTACTTCTAAATCACTATATTTACAATTTAAGGAACTCTCATTAATTCAGTTTTTTCATAAGAATAGTAAAAATTTATTAATAATTAATTTAATATTACAGTACTACATATATTATAATCTGAATATAAAATATTTTTTTAAGTAAGAACAGTTTGCTGAAAATTGATCCTAATGGTTATGACAACAAAATTTGGACAATTTTATTTTTTATTTTTAGTTAGTGTACATGAAGACTTGATGCCAGCTAGCACCATGTAAATGCTGACATGGCAACTAAGTAATAGAAACAATTTACGACGCATATAATAGCAGTACAAAAGCAAAAGCAAGGCTTCATTATATTTCATTTCATGGCTTCCACCACCACTGCTACTACTACTACTACAACAACAAAAATGGAACAATCTGCTTATGGTTCAAAACGAAGAGATCATCATCACCAACATCAACATCAACATCATCAAGAACCTCCAGTTGCAGCATCAGGTGACTTCAGTCTCAGAGAATGGGCTTTAAGGTCTCAAATCAGTCGTGAAAATACCAAATCAAGAAGGTTCTCAGGTTCACATATCAGGAGTTTTAGAGAAGATGCTCCCTCTTTTAGATCGACCATTACTATCTCTAGCACTGCTTCTTCTCCTGGCTACACTCTTAAAGGTCTCTTTTTATATACATGTATATATTCTTCGTTTCCTTTTCTTATTTTAAAAACACCATGTTTACTCTTGTTATATTTTCAGATGAAATTGATCCATCGACATACTCCTTCACCACTGCTCTTAAAGGTACACATTTTCAAGTGCTTAGTGTTTTTTCTTTTTCTTTTTTTTTCCCTCTTTTTAACATTTTACTGGAATTCGAACTCGAAACCTCACAGTTCTGGAGACGACTCTAGTAGCTTAATACTTAACAATGGTGGGTTTCTGTTCTCTTATTCCTATAAGGAGCTTCTTTGTTCATATATGTGCAGCATTGCAGGCAAGAGCAGGGTATAACAGCTGGGAGTGCTTATCACCAGATGGGTTCGCTTTAAATTCAAAGTGGAATGAAGCAGAGAAGTATATATGTAATCCTCTGTCAGGAGAGGTACCAATGGAGTGTTTATCAGCTAAAACATTAAGTGGAAGATCATTTCGTAATTCAACTATAAACAGAATTACTATGTCTGCTCCTCTTGTTTACTCTACTTCTCACCCTTCCCGGCAAATTTATGCTACAAAGCCACCTTCTATAAATGCTACACTAGAACATGACACCAGCACTACTCTTCATTGCCCAATTCAAGGTTCTTTTCCTGATTTATTTATGTTTTTGTGTCTGAACTTGAAAAAAATTGAGTTTGTTTAAGACTGCAATTAACTTGCTTTTGTAGAGAAGAAAATGGAGGGCATGGCTACTAGAGATGTTGGGACTCAAAGCACACCACCTGACCACCTGAGTTCAAGTAGTCCCAGCCCTGCTTCAACACCATCTATCATTGAGAGATGCTTGAAGAGATGTGAATTAGCAGACGGTGGAGATTCTCCTACTTGTAATGGGAAGACAAAACTTGAAAGAAAGGTATGGTTTTCTTTTATTTTGAGTACTATTATAAAGTGAAGGAAAAAAAAAAAAAATCTTTGTCTAATTATATCATCAACATTCACCCTTTTCAGGGTTAGAATTTTTTTTGTCAGATTAAGATTCAGTTTAGCTAGAAAGGTGTAGCCATTGCCTAATAAATCAAAATCAAAGAAGTGAACTTAGCTAGGCCTAGGACCACATACACTAATTAGGCTTAATCTAAGGCCATGTAACTACCCTTCTGCTTCCTTGGTCTATCTGCTACATGGGGAAGATCATGTCATTGATATATGAAGATTTTCCTAGGACTTGCACAAGGAAACTCAAGAACCAAAAAGGTTGAGCTAAAAAAATTTGCCATTTTCTTCTTGTTCTTGTTCTGCTTTTCATTAAAGCTGCTTGTACCTTGAAGCATTTGTCTTCATGCATTAATGTCTGTCCACTTTTCACTCTCTTGCTCACTGGTGTGGGTCACTGGAAATTGGATAAATGTACAAGATTACTTGCTTGATGTCATCTAAAATACACAGTATCCTTCCAAGGTGGGGGAATCTATAGTTATAGTTATAGATTGGTCCCTACAGGGTCTATAGCAAATGGCAAATTGAAGGGTACGTGTGTGACCCAAATTTATATAAGTACATATTCTAAAATTAGTACAAGATGTTCTTGACACACCTTGCTTTGCATATATATACAAATAATAATTAATCTATATATCCCTACCCTATCATTGTGGGGATGAGAATTGGTCCCTGTAACAAAATGATGGGTACATGTGCTCCCAAGTGTACATAAATCTCCGAAGGATTTCTTGCATGCTGTGTTATGCATTGCCTTCTAAGTAGCCTGCTTAAGAGTACAAACATTCGTTTGTGTTTATATATGCTTTTCAGTAACAATTTTCTGACAATAAAAGCTTTTGTTCTTTGTTCCCTTATTTTCTTTGTTTCTATTCTGAAGTTAAAACTGTTAAAATGTAAAAACACATAATTCGTTATAGTCGAAAACTTTAAAAATTACTTGTTTCAAATCTTCCAATTAAGTATCCGAAAATTGAATAGACAAATGATAAAAATTCTTTTTATAGCATAAAAATTTACAGGTTCAGTATTGACCATGGAGGGGTGAAACTCCCCTCTAAGTTAATTAAAAAACCTCATTTAAAATTAAATGGTAACTTCTCCCTAAGATATTTTAGGGTATAGAGTTCGATTGTTGTCGTTGACTTTTATTCAATCCATTAAAATTTCGATCCATTGAAATTTAGGTAATTTAACCTCCCTATTAACAAAAAAGAAACCTCTTTTTATAATATAAACAATTTATTGGTTCAGTTTTGACCATGGCAAGATGAAATTCCCCTCCTAAATTAACCAAAAAAAAGGGTTAAATATATAGGAGGGTGCCAAACTTTAATTTTATTTCAAGTCAGTTATTAAATTTTAATTTGTATTTTTTTAAATACCAAATTTTTATTTAATTTCATAGCAATTACTAAATTTTTTTTTTTACCTAAACAATCTAAAATTAAAGACTTTTTTAACAAATAAGTTCATATTTCTATACATTTATATGAAATATTTAAATTTGAAAATTATTTTAATTCCGCCTAATACGAGCAAACTCATTCTGAGTGATATTAGAGCTTAGGAGAAGTAAAGTTTCAAACTTTGTACAATTTGTGGACTAAATTGAAAAGATAAAAAGATTAAAAAATGTTTTTAAGGGAAATTTAGAGGACTCAAAATTTTTTAATAATATCAATTTGTTATACAAAATCAAAGTTTGATGACAAAAAAGAAACAAATTGCAATTTAGTATCCAAATTGTAATAAATATAAAGTTGGGTGAATACTGTGCATTTAACCCAAAAAAAACCTCTTTCTATAACATAAAAATTTACAGGTCAGTTATAACCTCTGCAGGGTGAAACTCCCCTCCTAAGTTAACAAAATAAAACATTTGAAACCAATTAAGTTATTGATTCAGTATTTTTTTTTCCCATCTCTTCCAGTCCTTTTCTTGATTCATTTACAAGTTCTTTTTGTGTTCTTTATTCAACTTCTTTGTTTTTATGTAACGATATGTCAATTCCTCTCCTCTTTTCTTTATTTATTGCTTGCTTTTGTTTTTGTTTGATTCTGTTCATTGAAAACTGCAAGACACTGGCCTCTTTTGCAGCTTGTTTCTTCTTTTTGGATAAATTAGCCATGTGTTTCAGGAATAGTAACAAAATAGTGGTATCATAGGATTCAAAATTCTACATCATTTCACTTACCATTCATAATGGCATATTGCTGTAGTGGAAGGTACATTTTTGTGCAAGTTTCTAAAAATTCATGCTCAGTTCATCAAATTGCGATACATCAAAACTTCATGTGCTTTGGAAGGTTTGAATCATATATATATATATATATATTTGAATTCAGAACATGTACTAAAATAAATGATAGCCCCGAATAGTAGGATTGTCACAAAGAGAGAAGGGTTCATGTGTCTGGTACTAACTAGCAGAAGCCTAGCAAATTCAAAAGCATGTATGTTCATGCAAAAATGCATACATCAATCTGGTTAAAAAGTGAAGAAAACTTGTGTGTTCAAATTATTACTAGTAAACTCGTTGGATCGATATATACTATAAGTGGGGACATATCATAGATTAAATAAATATATTTTTTTTAATTTTTAATTTTTAACTTTAACAGGCTAATAGCTGCATTTGAGAAATTGAGAAAAGAGGCGGAGGTGGGATTCAACCCCACTCACCCTAGTGCAATGCGGTCAATGCCATTAAGCTATACAAGCTCGGCAGTTTTCTAATCTAATTAATAAACATAGATAATTGCCTTTGTAAAACATGTCAAAATAATTAGCTGTTGAAATTGAAATTGCCTCATTAGAGTGTTGGATTTTTCTGTGGATATTAGTATTACAATTTGAATTGACATGAACATCCATGTTCAAATTGCTGGTGGATGCTTGCTTCCCTGCTAAATCCATTTTCTTTTATATTTTGAAAAGTATCATGAATTCATCCTCATGATAAAAAATGTCAATATTCAGATGAGGAGAGGAGAGATGGTTCAAATTTCTATCTCCTTACTTTCCCCATTGTGGATTGTGGTGACTTCAACTAGCTAAAAAAAATGAAAAGTGTCATGAATTCGAAGGCTAATACACCCTTCATTTTCCTTACCTACTAGACATAAAAAAAAAAAAAATCGTATGTCGATAAATAAATAAATACTTTTCAGTTGGGATGGCAAAAATATTCAAGATCGATACTTGTTTATAGAAATTATATTGCAGTAACTAAGAAGAGCCAAATTTAGCAAAACAAAAGAAATACACATAGAAATCTTGCACCATATAAGGTAATCTTTCAATTGGAACCAAACTTCTTGTTTGTGATACACGTCACAAAGTAGCCACATAGCACAACAGAATATATAATTATTGTGAGAATAGTACACTGATGTGAATGGGATGCTGCAGGTTGAAGAGAAAGAAACAAGAAAAGGAGAAAGTGAAAAAGAGGAGAAGAAGAAAAAGGAAAATGAACAAATGTGGAGGTGGTGCAGCAGGAGCATGCAAGGTGGGTGCTTGTCATGGATGAGAAAAAGGCACAGAGAAAAGCACAAACCAAGAAAGAGGAGTATCTTTCTGCTTAATCTTGAAGGATGTTAGTGACAAAAAAAAAAAAAAAAATTGATTAAGAGAAAAAGAGCTTAGCTAGCTTGCTAGATATGGTAAAGAATATTACCAATTTGGAGGGTCATCAAGATTCTTTTTTCTCCTGATAAAAAACAAAGAGAGAAGATGGGGATTTTTGGCATGCATGCATGGATCCATTTGTATCTTAACTGGGGAAAATTTGAACGCAATCATGAATGGTCAGGGATTAAATTAAGAAAGTTGGCATATATTCGTATATTGGTGGTGGTTTTTGTGGTTTGTATTGATTTCTTGTGTTATAGTAAAAAAAAAAAAAGTGATGTTAATGTGTTTTTGTAGCTTAGCTATGGTGAAAATGGCTGACAGCTTGGGGGGTTCACGTGCATATGCCTTTTGTTTGTGGCTTTAGAGTGGAAAGGTTCTTCTCTCTCCCTCTATATGTACCTCAATAACTTGTATACACGTAATAATCCAACAGCAAATTTAATTAATGTTTGGCAAATTTTTAGGCATCACATATTTGAATATCTATAATACCAGAGGTGACAGGAAGATAATGAAAAGGATATGTTTCAAGGCCATTTATTTCATGTCTTGTATGTTCTTGAATCTTATACCAGCAAGCAGCATTTGCTTGTAGAAAAAAAACATAGATGCTACGGTTGTGGGTTCATGCCAAATCTTGGTGAATAGATATAGAAATTTAATGGCTTTCGATGTAGAATTCACATTTACACAAATTTGGTAGAGGCACATATGATTTTTTTTTATGGATATGTATGAAAAACCTTTAAAGGTGACAATGGATGTAGTAGTTTAATGATCGAGTGTTTATCTTTGTCGGAAGTTGGAGAGGCTCAAATCAGGAAAATGGAACCAATGGTTGGTTAATTTTCTCCAAATCATGCTGTCAAATTTGTACCTTATAATGCATTGTTGGCTAGGAAGCAATACAGGCTATAAGCATCAAAGTCCTAATCTTGGAGTAAGATTCTGCCTTATTATGTACTACACAAATATAAAGTTTTAGATTAATATTATGATTATCATTATAGATTAATTAAGAATTATAATTAAATTTCATCCTATTAAATACAAATTCCTAATATCTATATATACATTTCTTATTTATAATTTTATTTCATTTCTGCAGAGAAGCGGAAACGTCTCATGACTTCTAACATTCCCTTACATCATAAATTGCCTGTTAAATTTATTTCCCAGAAATGGAATCCAAATGAAAGTAAAAACCATTTGGACTGACATCCTACTTTATAGATTTGCATTTCAAGGTCGTGTATTTAAGATAATTAAAGAGAGTGTAATAGTACTTCCATATACTAAAATCCAAATTAGACTTCATCTTTTACCTAATTTACGAGATAAAATACAAAAAACACCATTAAATAACAAACAATATAATCCCATCTCAGGATTCTCCCTCCATTTCTGGTTTCAGAACAAACAAACCCCCAAATGTAGATGGCAGAGACAAACATACAAAAATACTTCTTTTCATTCAGTTATGATTCTTTGCAGTTACTTTCGTTGTTGTCAATCATTACATGCATAATTTTACAGCTGCTTTTATTTCTATACACTTCTGTTTTTCTTTTAAAAATTTTACATGTTTCAGAAACAATGGCAGGCTACTTCTAAAACATCGGAACATAAATTTTTTACGAAGTATGTTAATGAACAAAAGCTGAAGTAATTGGTAGAATTAGATGATTCCATCATTCACTTCATGAGGAGGATGAATTCGCAGTTAAGTTGGAAATAAATCGGACTTCATACAGGTCATTCTCTCCTTTTCCTGCAAACCATATTTGATTGAAGTGCACAAATTTTATTACTTTCTGCATACAAGTAATTGTGAAGCTGCTGCATGCTCCACTTAAGTCTTTTTTTTTTTTTTTTGTAAATGATAGAGAACTTAGAAAGTAAAACTCACCGACTTCAGCTGTGATGTTTGGTCCAAAAAATGAAGCAAATTTTGCCTGAAACTCAATATTTTAGCATATTATATACAATTATTAATATAATGAACTGCAAGGAAAAATAATCTCTTCCCTAACAAAAAGAAAAAATAAGAGCTAGAATCTCGAGCACTTACAAATGTTGACAAGCTCTAAATTGCAAACCATAAGATACCATGTAATAAGAACTTAAAAGTGAACTTTTGCAAGCTCATGCAATTGATGCTTTACCTGTCTTTTCTCAAAATCTGACAACTGTAAAGCTTTCGCCTCAAAGACCAGGACTAAGCAGTATTTTCCATCCTCTGTGACCTGAAAAATGACAATGACATGAGAAAAAATAATAATATGACTATGGGTGTTAAACAGCTAAGTCTCCCCCAGGAAATCATTTTCTGACTGATGAGGATCTATTTATGATGGAACAGTCTTTAGAAGTGAGCTTATGATTAAAAAAAATTAAAAAAAAAATGTTTGTGTGCTTTTTCTTTTTTTCATCAAATTGTATCACATTCATTTCAATTTATCAACTTGGTTCATAAGTTGCTGATTTGTATCTATTTTATCCATTGTATCATCACCCAGGACACATTCGGTATATATAGATGAAAATATTTGTTAATTGAGGAGATGTGTTCATCTAACATCTAAGAGATACCAAGCAGTGGTTTGCGTGATAATAATCTCAGAAAAGAGATGAAAGGAGACCTTATGCAGCAGGCCACATCTTGACACCTTATACAGCTCTTACGACACATCTTGACATCTTGAAAAGAGATGAAAGTAAACCGGTCCCCTATTTACTAGAATAAACAATTTTTATTGACATACAAATATCCATTGTCACACCATGTCAGCAAGATAACATGCCCCTGCTCCTACCAAACTGATAGACTTACAGGCTAGGCTACAATGGACAAAGCTCGCAATAATTTAGGATCTTTTAGCATTGTGCAAATATAACTCCTTATTAAGCATCTTCAACGCAATGAAAGATACAAAAACATTCCAAGACCTTAAGCAATCAAATGCCCCAAATTGTTCAACCAATCAACGATGCCTACTACTACAATCGTTAGTCTTAAACTAGAACATGAGTGCCATAGAATAATGACCAAGATGCCAAACAATCAGCATTTATTCATTGATTAAGGAGGTTAGGACAATTAAAATATGATGTTAATCCACAATAATGAAACGTACCTCTTCACGAATCATTTGTAGAACAGGTGCATTCCTGCGTGGAATTCCTCCACCCTGAAAATGCAAGACAAGAAGATACAACATAAAGCCAAATCATGAGTACAACATGACTGATCTTCTATCCAATAAATGCACAAATACACAAAATTGAAAATGCTATGACAATTTTATCTTCCAAAATTGTCAAGATTACATGCCCCTTTTTCTTATTACAGTTTCCTGTTTATGTATTTATTGGATAAAAATAATAAAGAAAAAGATGGAAAGACTCCAAAGTTTTATCTCACAAAACAGGTTGCGGTTTAAGAGAGTACAAGCCATGGTAAAAGAGTACATAGAAATGAATGCAAGCAAACAGACCAAAAAAGCTAATAAGCTACTTCCTGATTTAAGGAAGACTGAAGTAAAAAATTATCAAAAAATGTATTCCTCTCTTTTCCAGCCAATACAAAGGGCAAGATAACAAGCAGCACATTGAAATGATCCTTCAAATAAAGATTAGCAATTCATTTATCGCTTTGTTTCATGAAATTAAGCTGAAGGACATCCTCCTTTCAGTTTAAGCATAATGAATGAGGAATGCATACTTTTATAACAAAATTTCTATCCTCTTTAGTGGATAAAACAGATTATGGATTACTATTATATTTTAAAAATGTGGAGTGCAGGGAGGAGGAGGAAAAGGTAGTACAAGACAGTTACATAGTATACCTGGCCAAACTGGAAAATCCGCTTCAATGCCTCATCCAAATGCTGTTCATCTCCATATCGGTATCTTATAACATCATTTCTGACCTAATCAAAACCATCTAAGATCATATCATGTACTATTAACTGTGTATAGAAGTCAAGAAGTGTACAGTAAAGTACAGTAAATGTCTGCTATACATGTTTTCTTTTTTAAGATACTACAAATCATTACTGCCCCTAGCAGCACAATTATAACCACAGATACTACCACTACACCCTTCACACCAGTATTGCAATTACCATTAGCATGGAAATTATACCTACCACAACTGGCCATGCCGCCACCAGAACCACTACCCTCAATATTGCAACATCACCACCTTAATCACCACAATATCTACACCACTCTGACTGCTGCAACCACTATACCCGCCACCAACATTAGCACCATTATCACTGGCACCACCAGTGCTACTTAAGTAAGAATAATCTTATCAGAACTGCCAGCTTACCGCCACACCATATTTAAATGGATTATTATGGCCCTCAACCATTGCAAATATAAATGTTACTATTTCTAAAATCCAATATCAAGTGCAACTCCATTAAACAACAACAACAACAGTAAAAGATACTGGACGTTAAGCAGCAACAAAAAATAAAGGAATTAAACATTCTAGTGGAAAATGAAAGAAAACTGCAAATGCAATAGATTTTGTTGTTTTTCTTATAAAAACAAATTAAAAAACAACCCTGTTTTAGAGGGCATTTTGCTATTTATACATCCTCTCTCTCCATTTAGTATTCTAAAATTGGTTCATAACCAACTGAGTTTGACATATGTATTGAGTTAAAAAAAACTCACTGAGAAATCCATATCTTCTGAATCAGATCAGACCTGACCTCTTGTGGAATAATGAACAGCCAGATGATAAACGTACCTGTTTAAGGATTGGAGTGGCACTTGTTTCCCTTAACATTTGAGCATCAGAATACGTCAAGCATGGAACTGGCTTCAATTCTGCATACTACATTTTGGAAAGCAACATTATTTTATTGCCAATGCCGTTAAAATTGAGATTTCCTCATTTTATTAGGTCTTAAAGCCAACCAAGAAAAGGAAACGTAGCAGAACCGTGTCAACCCAGACAAACAACAACGTATATCAAATTAAGGAAAAAGACTAATCTCCATTCAACTCATGTTACCAATTTAGCCATCTCAAATTTCATATCACTTCAGCATCATATGAATGTCTAAAATCCATTTGTTCTTATGACAGAATTATGCACAGCCCGAATGTGGATTTGAACTATGAGAAAACTTGCAACTAAAGAAGCTGGCTGCAGGTATATGGTAAAAGGTATCACTAGCTAGTTGGTAGTTGTTTTTCTTGTCAATACACATCATTTCATTTATGACTCAGTGACAAATTGGATCTCAAATTTGTTTTCTTATATTTCAAATGAGGGAAAAAGTAGTTTATGGAAGAGATTTTGGTACAATATGCATTTCGGAAATAGTCATAAAATGCAGATCACTATGAAGAAAAGTTTACCTTAAGAGCCATACCGATAATTGCAAGAGGGAAGCCATATGTCAGCATAATAGCTGACCACTCAGATCCTGGGAGGATATTAAAGTATGCCCCAAAACCATACCTGTAGAACATGCAAAGATCAGCATCCACTATAACAATACTAAAACCCATAAAGAGGCAAAAAACTCACGATAGGAGCGAAATTCCAACACCGAGTCCAATGACACCAAATGAAACCTGAAAAAAACAGATAACATTATGAGGTAGCATTTTGATATGAAGAACCTCAATTTAAGGTATTTGGATTTCATATTTTTAGTTTAGGATACATGAAAGAGGTTTGAATCAAAGATT
The DNA here is from genome assembly GCA_947683625.1 of Mallotus nudiflorus. Taxonomy (NCBI): domain Eukaryota; kingdom Viridiplantae; phylum Streptophyta; class Magnoliopsida; order Malpighiales; family Euphorbiaceae; genus Mallotus; species Mallotus nudiflorus. The sequence continues at coordinate 5,107 of CANTUR010001691.1, read as the reverse complement.
GTTGAAATAATAAGTACAAAATACATTCATTTTCCTATTCAGAACTTCAAATAATATACTTTGAACTAAAACTCAAATTGATTACTTTAAATTTGAAATTCCCTATGAACCTTAATTCATTGCTGATAATAAAATTAGGGCAGGTAAGCAGTAGCAACACCATTAATCTTTAGTATATTCTTTAGGTTTGATAAGAAAACAAGAACAACCAACAAAACACTCCAAGTCAACCGACTCAAATCCTCTTACCCTACTGTTTGGGAAGTCTAAAGATGCGAAAATTCAATTCAGTCAATTATCATGTTTGGAAAGTAACAATTGCTAGAATTCTACTTCTTTCAACTTAAGCAAAGAATTCTGAAAGAAATGCAATCATTACAAAAATGACATGAATTCAATTCTAGCTACAATAAGCATTCTAAACATGAAAATTGACTAATTCGAAATCAAATGAATTGAATTCTTGCATTTGCAGGATTCCTAGACACTGTGAAAATGATATGACGATTTAAAAAGAGTCAAGAGGAACTGAACTCTCACACCTGAACTATTCCGAACAAGGCCTAAATTGAGCAAAAAATCTCCAAGAAACAGCATAAATTGAAATAAAAAACGAAATCCAGATGCTAAAAAAAGAAAAAAGAAGAGAAAATAAACCTTAGCAAGAGAGAATTCATCATCAGAAACAATAGTTTTAGCAGAAGAAGCAGCAGCAGAAGAAGGCTGAGTTGAATCAGCAGCTTTAGCAACAAGCACCAGCTTCACATTACGGTGCTGTTTCGCAGTGAATCTTGAATCAAGAAGAGATAATTGAAGCAGTGGTGGTGGTGGTGAATGGGGATATACAGAAAGGAAGAAAGGGTCATGATTGTGGGAGCTTTTGAAGATTGTAGCTTTTGACACTACTGCTGATGTTATTGCTTGCATTTTTCTGTCTTTCTTTTAGAAAGGAAAAAAAAAAAAGATTCAAAACAGAGCTCTGTTTGTTTTAATCTGCTGTATGTTGTGCTGTGTGTATGTGTTTTGGGAGAGGAAGAATGAGAGGTTAGAGTTGGAGGATGGATGATTACGATGGTGATGATGAAGAAAAACCGCCAAAACTATGATTCTACGTGGCCTACTTCTTTCTCTCTAACTTTTCTTTTGTTTTTTTGTTTTTATCTTAAAGTTATCTATAGGATTTTAATTATAAAATAAAATTTTATCATTTCTTAATTTTATGATTACCTTTTATTTTTAATGAATGAATTAATTTTTTTCAATAATAATAAATTTATCATTAATTTTTAAAATTAAAATTAATTATTATTACCTACTTAGAATATTGTAGACAATTTTATATTTAAAAAGCAAATTTACGGAAAATATTAATTTGTCACAAAATTTTAAATTAAAATTTGATATTTAAATTATTTGAATAATAAAAAAAAATTTTACAATTAAAAAATATATTTAAAAGTTACTTTTTTTTGGAATAAAAGTAGAACGTTCCCCTATAAGGCCGAGCAGCATCTAAAATCACTAATTAGACTCACCAAACTAATAAACTACTAATGCTCTTTGGCTTAATTAGTATAAGGTTATCAAATTTTGGTTTGTGTCAATTAATCACCGAACTTTAATTACTAAATTTTATTTAGTTTTACAATATTTATCAATAGAATTTTTTATCTTTAATTTCCTAAACTCATAGTCAAAATTGAAGACATTTGACAAATAAAGCCATTTTTTTCAATTAATATAAAACTAATGAAAAATTTGAAAGTTGTTTTGAAGGATGAAACATTATCTATGTAATAATTTTTTTTAAAGATTTTTTTAAATTTTAGGACTAAATTGAAGAGTAAACGATTTAAGAAAGGATGATACTTTATCTATGTAATTTTTCTTTTTCAAAATAAAAAAACATTTAAAGACTAAATTGAAGAGTACACGAATTAAGAATTCAAAAGGGTATAAAAAATTTTTAAAGATAAAAATTTTGTTTACATTTCTTTTTCACATTTGATGAATTTAGTATCCGATATCCTTGTAGGAGTCGACTAATTTAGATTCAACTCATATAGAATTTCGAAGGGTGGTAAAAATCTATATCAAAAGTTTTAAAATAGTGATGTACCCATAATTTGAACATAAAATCTTGATAAATTAACAGAGTCCTGTACCAATTTATTCACGCTCTCAACAGTTTTTTAGTGTTTATTTGTTTGAGGATAGTAACTTTTTTAAAATAAAACTAAAGTTAAATTATTAAAAAATTAAAAATGAATACCCAAACAGCAAAGTTGGGAGACAACCCCTGTATTTAACACCAATCTTCTCCTCAATTAGCGCCCATTTATTTAACGCCATTTTTTTTATATAGTTTCTTAGCATAAAGAAGCTGTGAGCTTATTATTAATTTTGTTAATTCAATTTAATTAGATTAGGTTTAGGTTTGTTGAGTAATGATTTCATTTGATTCATCCAAAGAAATTTACTTGCAAATGATGCACTTAAGAGTGGAAAAGGACTTTTTTTTTTGAAGGAAGAGCGGAAAAAGACTTAATCAAATTGGTTTTTTACAAAGGACAGGTGATACTCGTTGTAGTTCTCATTTAAAATCTATTTTTTGCTTAATTAAGATGTTTAGTGCAATATGTGAAGTTTTACAAAACATTATTGAGGATGGAACTACACCTGCTCATCATGGAGAAGCGGATGCAGCATATGAGGCAATGACTTCTTTTGAATTTGTTTTTATTTTGCATCTCATGGAAAATTTTTTAGGGATTTCTAACTTGCTTTGTCATGCCTTACAACTTAAATCTCATTATATTTTGAATGCAATGCATCTTGTTTCATCTACTAAGACATTGATTCAAAAATTGAGAGATGATGGATGGGATGACTTATTGGCAAAGGTAAATGTTTTTGTGAAGTAGTTAACATACATGTGCTTGATTTTAGTGCTCATTATATTGTAAGAAGAGGAAGGGCTCGCCATCAAGATAGTGATATTACAATAGAGCATCATTATAAAGTTGACATTTTTAATGCTGTGATAGATATCCAATTACAAGAATTGAACAATAAGTTCAATGACAATACAGTAGAGTTACTTATTCTTAGTTTAGCTTTGGATTCAAGAGAGATGCAATTGTCATTCAGAGTTGAAGATATTCACAAGTTGGTACAAAAGTTTTACCCACTAGACTTTGTAAAGCATGAAATGTTACAATTCGAGGTGCAATTTGAGCATTTTGAACATATAAGACAACTTTCTGATTTTAAAATGCTGTCAACTATTACTGATTTGTGCCAATGGATAGTGAAAACTAGAAAATCGGAAATCTATCCACTTGTGGTAACTCTTATTCTCACACTTCTAGTTACTATATCTACAATAGAGCGATTATTTTCAGTAATGAATATCATCAAGATAATGCTTTGTAACAAGATGGAAGATGAATTTCTTTCAAACTGTATATTAATATATATTGAAAAACAAATTGTCAAAAAGTTTAGTTTATATTCACTTGAAGATGATTTTTATAATTTAAAAGAATGAAGATCTAAATTTTAATATATTTTATATTATTATTATGTTAATTTTACGTGATGTTATGAATTTAATAGCAATATTTGTTATTAGTTTTATAAATTAGTTCACCCCTCCCTACTTACAAAGCTGGCTCCGTCCGTGTTCCTAAGGCCATGTGAGCTCTGTGCAATGTAACTTAAAGTCTGCCAAAAAAAAAAAAAAAGGCAGTTTTGATGCTGCTATTGAGGAAGAATTCTCTTCTTCTCGGCTATATATATATATATATATATATATATATATATATATATATATATATATATATATATATATATCTCATTAAATTAATTATTTTTAACTCTTTAAATCTAAATTAATATACTATTTCCTTATATTTTTATCAATGAAAATATATTTTAATTTAAATATTTTCATAGAATAATAAAATAATAACTAATATATCAAAATACAATAATTTAATAATACTTGTTGAACATAATGTATGTATTTATATAATTTACAAATAATAAATAAAATATTTATTTATATTTAAAGTAAATATCACAGAACTTATGTACTAATTCTTTGCTAAATTAATTACAATAATATTATTTATTTGTTTGCTTTATTTAATTGTTTCAATTTTCTTAACTTATTTGTTCTATTTTTATTTTTTATGGCTTTATTTTTCAGTACTTATTTTTAATTATTTTTTCTTTTTCCACTATTTATATTCTTTTATTTCTTTCTTTCCTTTTCGTTTGAACATATTGTCGTGATGCACAAATTCCACGTGGCTTAAGTGATGACGGGTTTGGATTTTTATATATATAAGTTCAAGTCTTTCTTAGTTCTATATATATATATATATATATATATATATACACCAACAATTAGTGCATGACTTTTATTAAGAGTTTGATAAATTTTGTAGCAAAAATAAATAAATAAATAAATAGCTAATTGCCATGTAAAATGGTGGCTTTGTCTTTAGGTTTCAAAAATTTTAGGATGAATTTTTTCAAATATAGGTCAAACAAATTTCTTCACGCTAAATATAATGATAGTCATCAAAATAAAACAAATACTAAACTTTAATGAATTTTATTTTAATTACCAATCTGAATGGGTAAAATCATGTAGTCCTTGAATCAAAACCAAATTAAAGTGGATAACTCCTCATGGACGAACATTCGTGGAGGCGTCGTCCAAGCAAAAAAGGGACAACTCCTCAGAAATCAGGTCATATCTGATTCCTTATAAATCTGGTCAAAATTGGACCAATTATGTGATTGAACTAAATCAGTCATATAATAGCATGATCAGATCAGTCACATAATATGTAATAACCCAAATTTTTTGATATTATTATTATTATTGTTGTTGCAAACATTTGTTGTTATAATAGTTTTTTATGTTTATATATATATATATATATATATATATATATATATATATATATATATATATATATATAAAAGGGAATAAATGGGTCATGGACACATGGGTGAATGTCCACGAATAAAGGGGAAAAAGGTCTGTGCTGGTGAGGGAAGAAAGGAAGCAGTGGGAGTTTTTGTTGTTTTG